>JAFIRS010002513.1:0-208073 GCA_018342105.1 Gonioctena quinquepunctata
AGAGGAAGTGCTGCGGGAAATCCATGATGGAGTCGCCGGAGGACATCTGGGAGTGACGAAGACCCTGCAGAAAGTGAGGCAACGGTTTTACTGGGCCAATTGTCAAGCTGACGTCCAGGACTGGTGCAGGAAGTGCGCTGTATGCGCTGCTAGCAATGGACCTCGAATACGACCCAAGGCCCCGATGCGTCAGGACAACGTAGGCAGCCCGTTCGAGAGAATCGCCATTGACATCGCCGGCCCGTTTCCCGTATCCGACCACGGGAATAAATACATCCTTGTGGCAATGGACTACTTCAGTAAGTGGGCGGAAGCCATGCCCTGCCCAACCAGGAAGCCATCACCGTCGCCGACGTCTTGGTGAAAGAGTGGATATGTCGATTCGGTATTCCAATGGAGCTGCACTCGGATCAAGGCAGAAATTTCGAATCCAACCTTTTCCAAGAAATATGTCTACTGCTGAACATCCGCAAGACAAGAACCACGGCCCTACATCCGCAGTCCGATGGAATGGTGGAACGGATGAACAGGACGATCAACCGCCACTTGTCCAAGGTTGTCTCTGACCATCAAAGAGACTGGGACCAGTATCTTCATTTGTTCCTGATGGCCTATCGATCCGCAGTACACGAGTCAACCGGTCAAACTCCTGCTAGTATTATAATGGGCCGAGAACTGCGACTGCCTTGTGACCTGAAGTTTGGGATACCGCCAGGACAAGACACTGCGGGAGAGGACTACGTCAGCAATCTTCGGCAGAGAATGGACGACATCCACGAACGAGTCCGGTTGAACATCCAGAGTGCCAGCGATAAAATGAAGAAGACCTATGACATCAAGGCCGGCGCTGGAGGATTTAAGGTTGATGACCTGGTTTGGCTGTACAACCCCAAACGTCGTCGTGGACTATCACCAAAGTTGCGGAACTCGTGGGAAGGCCCGTATAAAATCGTGAAAAGGATAAACGACCTTGTGTACCGAATCCATAAGCCACCCCGAGGGAAACCAAGGGTCGTCCATTTCAACAGGTTGGCCCCTTACGCTGGAAACCATGACCAAGTTCGCACCCTCAAGCCACCGGAGGATGATATGACGTTCGAGAAGTTTATGTCCTTGTATTCAAACGGGCAGAAAGTTCTACATGGGGTTACTAGAGAGGAGTCACGAGACCTTTTCGAGGTGCCTGCTGACTACGCACTAGCGCACTGTGTGGCAGAAGATCTTCGAATGTCCAGGGGCATCACCGTAGTGTTCTCCAAGAAATTTGGTCAACTCCAAACACTGCGGGGCAGAATCCAGAAGTTGGTGGGTGCTACAGTTGAAGAAAGGCCAGAGAAACATCTACTACCTAGTTACCAAGAGGCATTCCCAAGATAAACCGTCCTATGAAGATGTCTGGAAGAGTCTCACCAAACTAAGAGATACTATGGTGGACCAGAATCTGGTGGATCTAGCAATTCCAAAATTGTCCTGTGGTATTGATGGGTTGGACTGGAGAGTCATAAGAAGTATGCTGGAGGCGATATTCAGATCCAGCGGCGTCAAGATTTTGGTTTGCTGTAACCCTCTTCCACGACCGATCATGAAGACCGTGGAGTGTTACTTCCATCGAACTTCACGGTGCAGATATGGGGAGTCATGCAGATATCGTCACACTCCAAGGATGAAATTTCGGGACGAAATGTCTTTAAGAAGGGGGCAATGTAACGAACCTAGGCCGGACCTGTCGCCTCACGTGTTGCCATCGACAGCGATGAGATCATCCCCGGAGATATTCGAGAACCATCCAGTCGCTCTGCCGCGAAAAACAACGGTCAATATTGGAAACAATTGGAATATGCTAGTCGCCAACCGTCCGAATTCGAAACATCGAGAATGCTGTATCGGAGATAAATAGACAGCCCTCAAGAGGGAGTACACAGTCTGAACGAGCCCATACCATCGAGCTATACAGTGGCGTAGTAATATAAATTAAGTTGTATATTTAAGTGTTAAATAAATTAGTTAAACCAAGTTAAGTTTATTTACGTTACAATATATATATATATATAGAAGAAGGGTAGTCTCGTGACTGGACTAATTGAAAATAACTATGAATTTGAAATAAACTTTGAAGAAAGGATATTCCTTGAGGTTGCAGTCAAATTTAATGGCCGGTGAGAAAAGAAAAACTCTTTCTTATTTTGTCAAGCTTTCGAAAATGTTTATTTTCATTATCAAGACAGCTGTGAAAAAGGAAAACACAATTGTGAAATGCAATTTTACACAAATTTATAGAAATTACTTGTTGAAACTTGATTCTAACTAAAGGTTTGAAATATAGAAAACTGCTTAGTATTTCTTGATTTTTTCTCTCATTTATTAATTTTTTGTCATATAGATTCGTACTATTCCTTTTGTTTTGTGGACAAAACACATGTTTCTCCCATGACATTTTGACTTTGACATATGACACTTGACATTTTATGTCATGCATTTCCTGTCATCCACCATTCCCATTTTCAGTCATGCTTTAACCATGTGGTAATTGTCCTGTCAAATTTTAAATTGTTTAAATTAAGTTTCCTAAACAATATGTGCTTTTACAATTGTTTAATTTTTATATATATTACTAGTAGTGTTTCATAGTGATATGATTTTGAAAAAATTTCCTCATTCACAAAATGGTGATCAGTTCGCTGTCTTCACTTAACCTCACCTTGGTCAGTTCAATAAATTTGTGTAAAATTGCATTTCACAATTGTGTTTTCCTTTTTCACAGCTCTCTTGATAATGAAAATAAACATTTTCGAAAGCTTGACAAAATAAGAAAGAGTTTTTCTTTTTTCACCGGCCATTAAATTTGACTGCATATATATATATATATATATATATATATATATATATATATATATATATATATATATATATATATATATATATATATATATATATATATATATATATATATATATATATATATATATATTGTGGATGGGTCAGGAATCGAATAACCTTCACATGGAATAGTTCCGACCATTTATTTGATTTTGCCGAATTACTTGTATTAGGATGGGTTGAGATTCTTACGAAATATATTGTAACAACTAGTGAAAAAGTAGTTAGTAAGAAGGAATAAGACAAAATTCATGAAAAAATCGTTATTGTGATTTCAATTCCAATTTTGGTTAGTACTGAGTGTTCCTTCTCAAGCTGTTGATATTGTATGAATATTTTTCGCAAAAATCGGTATATCCATCGCCCCTGGCGCGCAGTGTATGTCAGTCAGGTCAACCCCAGAAGAGACTCAGACTCATCCTTGGTAAATCTAACAATCGTGGAAATTATAGAATTCCACTACAATAATTACGGAAGACACGGGGGCGTTTTCATGAAAAGTGAGAATGTGGATTGGTATCAACGTTGATGTCCTGTTCACGAACCCGTAAGAATTTTGAGCCTATCTTGCCTTCTAATATTATTTTTCGCAAAAATCGGTATATCCATCGCCTATGGCGCGCAGTGTATGATAGATAGATAGATTTATTTGAACATGTTATGTATAAATTCCATTTATGTCAAGTCAGAAACCAGATGGGTACAAAGTACCAAGTTGTGTATAATAAAAAAACAGTAATATCAATTGTGACAGTAGAACACTAAGTAACATCTAAAATATCTAAAACATAAAAGACTTGAAATCATTCTGTATATGTACAGTTCATGTAATCTGGTAAATTACCCTCCTCTTGAATACATTCATGCTCAAAGACGCTATAGATCGGAAGGTAAATTATTGTAGAGGATGATATCCAGTGAATTACGCATTCACATTTCTAGCTTACTCCGGGGTTGTCTTAGTTTTTGTGCATTTCTAGTAGTGTAATTGTGGTAGTCTGAGTGGGAAGAATATACATTTTTATTCTTGTGAATCTGAAGCAGTGTGTGGTAGACGAAGGCAATGGCATGTTTTTTTTTTCAAGTGGTTGGCAATGTTCATTGAGTGGCACTTTTGCTATAATCCTGAGTCCTTTTTTTGCATACGAAATCTTCTGAGAGCATGGGAAGACCTACATCAAAGGAGTACTCCATATGTCAAGTGAGTGTGGAATAGTGAATGATAGGAGCTTATTAGTGTTTTGGTGCTCAGAACTTTCTTCAGAGAGTAGATAAATTTGGGTGGATAGTTTTTTACACAACATTTCAATATTATTTTCCCATCTGAGTGAATCGTCGATAGTTATGCCAAGCAGTTTAACATGGTTTTTACTTGTTAACCGGTTATTTGATGAAATAATAATATTTTGGGTTTTATCCCTATTTAGTTGCAACTTGTTTCGTGAGAACCTTTTTCTGCTTTTTCTTCCAGTTCTTGGTTGTTTTTTAATATTACATCAACATCAGAACTTTCATTTAGCATCGTCGTATCAACTGCAAAGCAAATTATTGTTTTGGGAAGCAGATAATCGAAAATGTCATTTATATAGATCTCATTTTTATTTTATTTTTCTTCGACAATTTGTAAATGAATGAACCAGGGAATCTATTTATGAATAAGTGGTTGGTAACTTCTCCCTTTGAAAAGTTATCATCGAATCAAAACATACTTTTCATACAGTATCAATTCGAGAACTGTTTTCATTCTAAAAACTTGTAAAGATATATAATCAAATTAGTTCAGGTTTCGCAGGATTTCTTGCAGTATTTTTTTACCGTGTCGTTCCGTTGACTATTGAATCTTTTATTTATTTTGATTCAATTTCAGATTTTGTTCTGAAAATTTGGGACGTTCTCTATGTAAAAAGATTATGGAATTTGAATAACTCACTTGAAATTTTTTGTATAGTTTACTTGATTCAAGCTTACCCGTGTAACCCATTTTATGGAAAACTTACCTGAAACAGAAAAAAATAAATTAGAAACTGACATTCAATCACAACTGTGTGCATAACAAAGCTAAAAGAGGGGTAGAATTCAGAACAGGAAATGTTGATAAACTATCACATCTGAGTAATCATTGAAATCACTCGAATTATTTCACCAACTGAACCGAGAGAGCAATATATTTTAATATATGTCTCTGAACTTTCAAAAAACAGAAAAATAATAATTTTCACTTCCGGGAGGAAAAAACTCAATCAATATAGAGTAATGTACTGTTCTCAAAAATATTCAGACAAAATAATTCGGAGAGGCTGTACAATATTTTTGTTTTTTCAAAAACTGTACATGTTGGATATCGAAAATCCAGAATTATAGTGCGACTGAAATATTTCACTTTTCCTCCCAACATTTAGATATGAATCAATCAAACTCAACGTGAAATACCCTGTGTCCTAGACACAGGCTATATTCTTTGGACATTGAGGAAATTGTACTCGTGTGGAAAAATAGTTATAGGAAATATGACCAGATATATCATTTCAGGTTATTATTTCAACAGTATATAATTTCCCTATCTTGCTCCTCGGGCAATTTAGTATCATCGTGATTAAGAAAGTACATTACGCCTTCTGCTACAATCAAATAATTGAACACTTTTCGGTCGGAAAAAATTCAAGGAGAACATCAGGTTGATGACCCATGAAATAATGTTTGCAAATTTATAGAAAATAAGCCAATGGAAAGTGTGTCAGTTCATATTCCGTAGAACAATGGATTGAAAGAAACAAATACTTTTTAAATGCATTTTTGCTTTGAAACATTTTCACTTGCACGAATATCCTATAAGAATATATAAAAACATCCTGAATATTGAAAGATCGGGTTGAACTGCTGGAAATTTCATAATTTCGACGTTTCGACTCCCATCTTCGAGCCATTTTCTAGAAAAGTGAAAGTGGAAAAAATATAAAATATAAGTTATTGATAAGAGTAATTTCCAACCGAGGTCTCAATCTGCCTACTCCTAGATTGAAGTAACCTAGGTACACAAACATATATACATATATACATATAAAGCTCCTAAATATTGGGGTGTGCAGCAAAAGAAAAAGGATACTTTTTAAAGTTTGTCCAAGCTTTCGGAATGTTTTGTTTCATCTTCAATGAAGAAAATTTTCAATAATTGTGTCCTTAGGACCTTAAGGTAATAATTAACTTATAGCTTTGTTGGGATTAGTTTCTAAGTTGTTCATGAACCTTCTTCATGTACTGTAGGGTGAATTATGGAGTTCTGAACTTGAAGATGGAAACAAATTCAAGATTGTCTAATACTTATAACACGTTAAAATGTATTGCAATAATCAATACTTTGAAATATAAGGTACAGAAACATGTGTCTTGAAAAAAGTACAATAGGTTATAAAGTTTGGGAAAATTTATTCTACTTGTCATATGCTTTGATAACAGGTTGTACGAAGAGTGTTGAGAAAGAGGGGTTGCCATCAATTGAACTGAGAGGTTATAGTAATTTTTGTTGTATGAGTACTAACTGAAGGTTGTTTTTTTATTCATAAGATTTTTTTCCTGTGATATGAAAGCCATTTCTAGAAAAGTTCTCCTATAAGTGTGGGGTTTATTAGTTATTATTTTTACGTCATTATAGTTCATATGATGGTCATATTTGTTGACATGATTGCCAAAGCACATCTTTCTGGGTGGTGCCTGCAATCACTTGCGTGGCATATTAATCACTGTTTTAATAAACTTGAGATTTGGCCCATTGTTTATTTTGTTACAATTTTGGCAAGGTATACTATATATAACGTTCCTACGGTCTAGAATTGGAATTTTGTCTTTCACTTTAGAATATATTGACATGATTGTGAGAACTGTTTTGTTGGCTATTTTGATATTATCTATGAAATTGAAAATTCTACCCAGTTTGGGTTAAATATTTCCTTTGTATTAACATTCGGTATATTGAGATTTGTTGAACAATATACTTTTGATTGAACTTGGAGGGTAAGAGTTGTCTAAAAAGATATTTAAGTAGATTTCAAGTTTTTTTTGTGGAAACTTACATCTGAATTTCTCAGAACCCTGTTTTTTATTTGCTTTACCAGATTTACTTTGACCGAATGTTTGTAGTAGGACAGATAGTTCACAAGGTTTTCGATACCAAACTATTAGTATTTTGTTCTGGTTGGAACGTACGAATTTCTATAATAAACTTTACTCTCTTCCAAAAGAACAGAAATTCAGCCCTCTCAATCTGACCGATAGTATCATCAATTGGTTCTCCCACAGAACGAATCGCATCGTTTTTCTCTGATATACTGACAAAAGCCTACAATTTTGATAATATATACTATTTTAAAGACTCCTTCGAAGTAACAAATCAATTTAACAACTTATCATTACCAGATAGCTATGTGTTAGCCAGTCTAGATGTGGCACACAAAAATTGGGATAGTAATCGTAATCATTGTGATATTAGCGAAAAAACGTTAATAATGAAACTTCTAACCTTCCTTTTCGTGAATACATATTTTTCTTTCAATGATATAATCTACAGACAAACTTTTGGTACCCCACTTGTTAGACACTTTACTGCCAGTTTTATCGTTCAAACCTTTTTTGTTGAGAAAAAATATTGATAACATCATTTTAGCACTGCCAAAGGACAGTACAGATGAGATTATCATTACCATCAACAACTATGACCCGCACATCCAGTTTACTATAGGAACCGAGATCATCGAACAATCCGTACCATTTCTAGACACTCGATTCGTACGTCCCACTGAGGACAAAACACAAATAGATTGGTATCGGAAACCTTGTAGTTCGGGAAGATATTTGAACTATCTGTCGTACCACAAGCATTTGGTCAAAGTAAATCTGGTAAAGCAAATCAAACAGGATTTTGAGAATTTCAGATGTAGGTTTCACCAAAAAAAAAAAAACCTAAAATCATCTTAAATCGCATTTCAACAACTCTTACCCTCTAAGTTTGATCAAAAGTATATTGTTCAACACATCGCCCATTATAGAGCCACAACATAGTAAAAAATTAAACCGAAAATAATTCAATACTATATTAATACAACCCCCAGATATATTTCACCCAAACTGGCTAGACTTTTCGAATTCATAGATAATATCAAATTAGCCAACAAAACAGTTCTTACAATCAAGTCACTATATTTAAAAATGAAAGACAAAATTACACTTCTAGACAGCATGAACATTATTTATAGTATACCGCGCCAAAATTGTAACAAAATACATTGGCCAAACATCAAGATTATTGAAACGGAGATTAATCTCTCACAGAAGTGATTGCAGGCACCACCCAGAAAAATGTGCTCTGAAATATCATGTCAACAAATATGACCATCTTATGAACTACGATGACGTAAAAATACTCCAATGAACAACACACTTATAAGAGAACCTTCGTAGAAAAAGCTTTCATATCACAAGAAAAACTCATATGAATAATATCTGATGTCAAAGACCTAAGTGAAAATTATTATTTTTTACAAGCACTTGAGAATACAGAATGTTCTTAACTTTTTCTACTGCTGCACACTCCAATATTTGGGAGCTTTACTCGTAACTAGTCAGCAACGACTACCCTTAAATAAATAAATATATATATATATATATATATATATTTATATACAGGGTGTCCCTGGACTTCCTCTTTTCCTCTTGGGAATGTATAGATGGGGTCAAAATATCACCAGTACCTCATATAACTTTTGTTCCTAAAAGCCTTCGTTACCAAGTTACGGGCCCTCAAAGTAACAAAATGAAAAATGTCTTTCTTTGATAACTCTCAAAGTGAATATTCAAAATCATCTAAATTTTGGTGATTGACTAAACAAATGAATTGCTTCGATTAGCTTATGGAAAGATAAATGTTATTTTCTTAGAGGAATATTGGGTTCAAGAACATTAAAGACTCACTTTGATCGAATAATTCGACCACTCACATCCACCATCCATCTAAACGTTCTTTAGAATTTATATGTGTGTTTGGAAGCCGCTCAAGGAGATAGATTAATCCGTCGGACGTTGATTGAAATAGTGCTGCTGTAAAAACTCCTAGTCAGTGGATTCATCATCCTGACCAGACTCAGATATATCACTTCTCTTGAATCGTCTTTTCTGTGCTTCTAATTGGACATGGTTAATTATCCGCCTGGCGATAGAAAAACACAAATGTGATTCCTGCAACGAGAGCTCCATACCATGAATCTCTAAAAACTATGAAACGTAGAATCCTTCCCGGTGGACGTAAACTCTTTTTTCAAGCTTTTATGTTTCACCTGCCCCGATCAATCAAATCTTGCAAGTTAAATTTGACCCACTTCTAGTTGCCCGATTAACGTGAAATTTCGCAGGTGTTCATAGTTCCCGTGACAATGCATTATAGAATCTTTGTTAGAGGAATAAACAAAATGGCGGCTCTAAGGTGGCGGACGAGATTTGTGTTTATGGTCCGATTCGACTCACAATTGGTAAGTGGGGGTTTTCAGGGTCGTAGATTAGGTTTTTTTCTTGTCAAAATTTATAAAATCAAGATGGCGGACGATCTATGTGATTATGGTCCGATTCAATTCAAAATTGGTATGAGGAAGTTTTCGGGGTCGGAGATTATGAATTTATTTTCTAAATTCATAAATTCAAGATGGCGGCTCCAAAATGGTGAACAAGTTTTGTGATAATGGACCGTTTCTATTCAAAATTGGTGAGTCGGGGTTTTTAGGGTCGGAGATTATGAATTTAGTCGGAGATTATTAGTTTTTGTCAGAATTCATAAATTGAAGATGGCAGCTCCAGGATGGCGGACGAGTTAATCTTTAGATGGTCGCCTCATTGAACAACTAGATAGCTCAGACTTACAGCAAAAAGACCTCATAATGCCTCACAACGCATTAACAAAAATGCATAGATTAAGGCGTACTTACTAAAAAGCACAAAATAAAATAATTAATAAAAAAAAACCTTTTCAAAGACAAGTGAAAAAGAATTGCTTTGGATGTGCGACGTAGGTTATTCCGTGAGTTATTGATTCAAAAGCTTGACGCATTTGTATTCGAACTGAAAATTTTTCGCGACAAGCTCTTGAAACTATAACTCTTAATAACTTACGTCGCACATCCAAAGCAATTATTTTTAACTTTTGAACATTTGAATAGAAGCTTGTCTTTAAAAAGGGTTTTTTAATAATTATTTTTTTCAACTTCCATTCTGTTGCCACTCAAATAGTCTGTACCATATGTAAAATGTCTTTACTCAGAAAATTGCATCTCTGTTAGCAGTTTATGAGATTGGCATGAGGGTGAAGTATTCCTATTTTAAGAAAGACCGAAATGTTCAGTAATATGAAAGAGATTATCGGCGTGCACACAAGAATGTTTAAATTCTAGGGAAAAATATCTTCGAGCAGGGATCGAACCCACGACCTCATGATTACCAGTCAAGTTTAGCTCAGTTGGTAGAGTATTTGATTGGTAATCACGAGGTCGTGAGTTCGATCCCTGCCCGACGATATCTTTTTCTAGAATTTAAAAATTATTGTCTGCACGCCACCCATTCTCTTCTACATTATACAATACAGACACCAAATCCCCTTCTTAATTGTTCAGTAAACCTTTTCAGATTTTTTTTTTTTTCAATTTGATGATAATAAATTGCTAGAATATTCCATAGCTGTTTGTACCAATAACTATTTTGATTGCTGTATATACGGGTGAAATACTAAGTTTCTACGAGAGAACACCACATTTTTTTACTTTTATATACGGGTGAAATACTAAGTTTCTACTAGAAAACACCACATTTTCTAACTTTTTCCCGGTTATGGAGAAATAAGGCATAATAAACAAGATTGTATATGATTTCAAATAAATGTAAAAACATATTTCGCACGTTAGTTCACTATACAGTACACATGCTCTGCTATTAGGCAAAGACAATGTGAGGTTATGATTCCATATTCATATCCAAATATCATACCCGAGTAAAAATATAAGATGTATCTTGTTAAATAACCAAGGCAAGAAGTAGTAGGTATCTGAATCTAATTAAGGTTATTGAGGATAATTCAATACGTAATTCATAGAACGGGGACTCAGTAGAGCGGAGATTATATCCTTTACTTCACAATCTTCACTAAAACAATTCTTACGAAGGAGAATTATTCAGGTTGAATCAAGTAAATATGTGACTTTTTGCATTTATCTCCAAACTTTTTAGAAGGTAGAGTTTACCACCTTTTTTTTCTATATGTAATATTTGAGGTAAGTAGCAACCGTTGAATTTTTTTACCATAGGAACTATTTCATCTGCTATGTTCTGATGATTCCTTTTCGAATGTTCTGCCTGTTTGGCCTGTGTCAAAACATGCACAAGAGCCACATCTGAAGACGCTATTATAAAGCGAACACATTTTATTTTTGTTTGCTTTGTGATATTTCACAATGATTTTGGCATTCAAAATAATGAATAATATGGCATCAAAATACTTCCATCGATATGTTGCTTTCAGCTTAAATATCCAGTCACACAATACGAAGGGTGCAAATAATATATACATTGCAAGAACTATTTACCAAGTACTATGAATTCAGGTTTCCATCTTGAAACCTGCCAGAGAGCAGTACACAAAAATCGGGATAGTATTCGTAATCATTGTGATATTAACGAATAAACATTTATAAAACTCATTACTTTCCTTTTCGAGTAAACATATTTTTCTTTAAATGATATAATCTACAGACAAACTTTTGGTACCCCAATGAGAGCTTCAGTTTTACCTATCCTTGCGGCATACGTAATGGACGACCTGTTAGACACACTACTACCCGTTTTATCGTTCAAACCTTTTTTATAAAAAAAATATGTTGGTGACATCATTTTAGCACTGCCAAAGGGCAGTACAGATGTCAGTGAGTTTCTCTTTACCTTCAACAACTATGACCCGCACATCCAGTTTAGTAGAACAAACGAGCAATCCGTACCATTTCTAGACACTCGATTCGTAGATTCCAATGAGAACATAATACTAATAGATTGGTACCGGAAACCTTGTAGTTCAGGAAGATACTTGGACTATCTGTCCTACCACAAACATTCGGTCAAAGTAAATCAGGTTAAGCAAATAAAAAACAGGAGTCTACGAATTTCACATGTAAGTTTCCACAAGAAAAATCTTAGAATCCACTTAAACCTCTTTTCAGACAACTCTTACCCTCCAAATTTGATCAAAAGTATATTGTTCAACAAATCGCTCATTGTAGAGCCACAACATACTAACAGAAATATTGATATATCGAATAATAACACAGTGACTATTATCTATACTACGGCTACTGATTAATTACCTGAACCGTTGAATACCCGCATGTTCTCTCTTTCTTTTAAGAGACATGTGAAGCAATGGTTACTTTCTGTCGAAAGACAAACAATCCATGCCATAGTCAACCCTAAAACCTTCTGAAAAACACTGTACAAATTAAATATCAGCTTATTCAATAAAGAAAAAAAAAATGGAAACTGAAAAAATAAGGTACACCCCTCAACCACCATCAATAGTTCATCATCATCATTAATCATTGTATTATCTGTAGATCACACACTTTGTAAGAAACAGACGAAATGAAATTTCTCATAGACAAGTTTTTCAGAACTTTTTTGAGTATCTCTTATGTTTTTCCCGAATTGTTAAGATTAACTCGTCATATGCACTATATTGTAATTTTAAAATGGTGAATAAACATTATTATTATTATTACTATTATTAATACTACCCACAGTATTTTCACTTCCTTACCACACATAATAGATATCTCACCCAAACTGGCTGGACTTTTCAAATTCATAGATAATATCAAAATAGCCAACAGAAAAGTTCTTACAATCAAGTCAATATTTTCAAAAGTGAAACACAAAATTCCATATCTAGACAGTAGGAACGTTATATATAGTATACACTGCCAAAATTGTAACACAATATACATTGACCAAACCTTAAGATTATTAACCCCACAAAAGTGATCGCAGGCACCACCCAGAAAGATGTGCTCTGGCAGATCATGTCAACAAATATGACAATCATCTGAACTATGATGACGTGAAAATACTAACTCATGAACCCCACACCGATAAGAGAACTTCTCTAGAAATGGCTTTCATATCACAGGAAAAAATCATATGAATGAAAAAACTGATGTCAAACACCTAAGTGAAATTCATTCTTTTTTACTAGCACTGGGGAATAAATCAAGTTGGCCCAACCTTCACTTGGTACTTACAACAAAAATTACTATAAACTCTCAGATCAATTGGTGGCAACCCCCTTTCTCAACAGTTGGTACTACTTTGGGTTGGTGCCACCTGTTGTCAAAGAATATGACAAGAAGACTAAATTTTCCCACACTTTATAATCTATTGTGATTTTTCAAGACACACATGTTCCTGAATCTTATATTTCAAATTATTAAGTATTGCAATAAATCTTAATGTGTTATAAGTATCAGACAATTTTAAATGCGTTTCCAACTTCAAGTTCAGAACTTCAGAATTCACCCTACAGTATATGATGAAGATTTATGAACAACTTAGAAACTAATCTCAAAAAAGCTGTGAGTTAATTATTACCTTAAGATCCTAAGGACACAATTATTGTGAATTTTCTTCATTGCAGTATCCTGGAAAGCGGAAATAAAACATTCCGAAAGCTTGGACGAACTTATATATATATATATATTATATATTTTCTTCATTGTAGTATCCCGAAAAGATATATATATATATATATATATATATATATATATATATATATATGGAGAAATACGCGTACATACAAAATATGGACTGAATTCGATATTTCATAGTGGAGTTCAAAAACACCACGAATCTACATAACTTGATATTTCATTTGAAAAAATATCTACATTGTGAATGAAACTTTCAACTAGGTACTGTACTTTTTGTTTTCGACTTTATTCGAGCATATTTTGTATTACACCTGTTATAAATGTCGTTGAATTAACGTTAGCATTAGTATTTCTACTGTGAAAATTTTTCATTTCAAATAATGGTGGACGATCGGGTTTGATGCCGTCGAGTAAAACTGCATTTTTATTGAGAATCGTTGCTCCGATCGACTTTCCACACGTGTACTTTTATTCAGAAAATTGTCTACCTAACCTTATTTTGTTGAAAACTATCGAAAAATTATCTGTCATTTCAAAGTTTTGGGGTGTGGACCATCGGGGGTAGTCCGTTCCTGACTTTGTAGCAGAACAACTGACTCCTGCATGAAAGCTAATCGAAGCAATTCATTTGTTTAGTCAATCACCAAAATTTAGATGATTTTGAATATTCACTTTGAGAGTTATCAAAGAAAGACATTTTTCATTTTGTTACTTTGAGGGCCCGTAACTTGGTAACGAAGGCTTTTAGGAACAAAAGTTATATGAGGTACTGGTGATATTTTGACCCCATCTATACATTCCCAAGAGGAAAAGAGGAAGTCCAGGGACACCCTGTATATAAATATATATATATATATATATATATATATATATATATATATATATATATATATATATATATATATATATATATATATATATATATATATATATATATATATTGACTACAATGTAAGATTTTCCTGAACAATCATGATAATTTTTTTTATCCATATGATACAGACAAACAACCATACTTTTTCCAGAAAGTAGGTGTAAGTTATTAAATGCTTCAAGCTTGCCACATTTCAACTCTGCCGGATGAATGGTTCAGATAGGAGGCTGTGATAAACAATCGTAGACAGATACCTAAGTAAAATACCGTTTCCATTTTCGGAACATTCAATGTGAATTAATAACGAAGGCATTGCACCACCAAATCGAATCGGTGGAATTTCCCGATCCACACGTTCTGTGAAAAAAAAAGGTAAATCCCCTTTTTGCTGGAAATTTGTCATTGGAGACTCACCTACGGATTCAACACAATACCGGGAACGGTATGAAACGTGTTATTTTTCTATGCCATTTCATTTGTATGCACACGAGTATGCATGTTTGGCATGTACCTAGGGCCCAAGCTCATTTGCGATTATCCCCGGTCGTGGAATTGTTTCTAGGTTGTTTCATTGTCCACTAGAACGTTTCCAGCGGTAACATGAACAATGCAATAAAAGGAATTACTTGCCTGCATGGGTTTACGGTGTATTTGTGTTGCGGGGACTTAAACAGAATAGAATAGAAATTCAATGATCCCTCCCAACTTATTGCCCAAGGTTGGCACAGTCGTTTCGAAACGAGCACAGCTGCAAAAAGGGAAATATATTCGATCGAGTCAGTGACACATATATTGATGTGTATTACACTCAACATAAGTTGCCGTGCATTGTTAAATACTGCCCTGCTTAGCAGAAACGCCGTATGTGCACAAAAAACGAAAAATGAAATTTTGGTATTTTATCTATCCCTCTGAGCAGCGGCGGCCCCTTCAAAATTTTTTGTTGGTGCGAGATCTCAAAGTGGTGCATACAAAACTTAGTGTTCCGTGTAGTTGCCATACAGCGCTTTTCTCTAATGTCCACCCCCTTTTATTTTTTGAACGGGTCAACTAAAAAAATTGAAACTTGGGATAATGAAATTGATGCATGAATACTATATTTATATTTTGGAGTAAAATTGACAGATGAAACTTTCAAGATGGCGACTGGGTGCCATCTGGGAAAAAAAATTAAATTGAAAGGGGGGTCTTGTGACACATCCTTTTGAAGCTCCTGACGAATACTTCACAACCCCAGAATATAAAGTCAATATCTCATAAAGTTCCTTGATTCCTTGAACTTTTTCAAAACTCATCTCATTCAAAGTAGTCAATATTTTCCTTGAAAAAATAACAAAAAACAGCTTTTTCCAATGTAATGCCATAGCCAATTTGTATCTTTAGCCTTATCTTATTTCTATCCTTCACAACATCTCTCTCTCTCTCTCTCTCATATATAGTCCGCCAGGAACTGTGTGTTAAAGTCACGTGACGGCCAGTCCATCAGTTATAATGTATACAGTGCTTTTTTTAATGTCCCCCCCTCCCCTTTTTATTTTTTGAACAGGTCAACTCAAAAAATTGAAACTTGGGAAAATGAATACTATATTTATATTTTGGAGTAAAATTGACAGATGAAACTTTCAAGATGGCGACTGGGCGCCACCTGGGAAAAAAATTTAGTTGAAAGGGGGTTTTGTGACACATCCTTTTGAAGCTCCTGACGAATACTTCACAACCCTAGAATATAAAGTCAATATCTTCACCAACTACAAAATGGCGGAACATTTGATAATTACCTGAATACAAACACATTAATATCGATACATCTAGAAATATTTGTTTCTCTCTGCCATATGGCAATCCCAACAACCCGATAAGGTTTGATAGGTTATTTTTTGTTCAAACATTAGTTTTCGGTGAACGTGAACTATTCGGTGAACGTGAACTATTCTCTAAAATGGTCAATTCTCGTACATTGGAAGAAAAAATCGAAGCGATTTTTATTTACGGTGCGACGCGTAACTTTCATGAAACCGAAATAATTTTTAATGATCGTCTCCCGAATCGTCCTATCTGTAGAAAATATTTAAGGGAACTTGTAACCAAATTTACAACTGCCGGTAGTGTAAAGAACAAAAAGCCCCCAGGTCATCCGTCCATTTCGGAAGAACAGCAAGTTTAAATAATTGGTGAGATGATAGTAAATCCTCAACAGTCTACTTCCTCCGTCGCGAATGTTTGTGAGGTATGTCCTTCTACGGTTTGGAGACTTTTGAAGAGGAATAAGTATCATCCATACAAAATCAAAATGGTACGCCAGTTAACTGAAGGTGACCCTGATAGAAGAACAGAATTCTGCGAAATTATGACGGAAACCATTGCAAGGCATCCTACCTATCTCCACAATATTTGTTTCAGTGACGAATCTACATTTTATCCCAACGGCAAGGTTCACAGACAAAATTGCCGTTATTGGAGTGACACCAACCCTCACATTTTCCGGGAAACTCATACTCAATATCCAGAAAAAATTATCGTCTGGGCAGGAATATTGGGAAACCATATTGTAGGACCTCTATTCATTGAACAAAATTTAAAAGGGGAACTGTATTTGAATATACTGGAAAATACTGTTGACCCTCTAATCACCGAAATCGTCGAAGCGAATCCTAATGAATTCGATATGGATATTGTATTTCAACAAGATGGAGCACCACCACATTACTACGGACAAGTAAGAAACTATTTGGATAATACTTTCCTCGGTCGTTGGATTGGCCGTCGAGGTCCTACGGAATGGCCAGCCCGCTCGCCAACTTTGACACCTGTAGACTTTTTTTATGGGGCTATTTGAAGCAAAAGGTGTACGAAACTGAACCTGCTTCAATATTGGATATACGGCAGAGAATAATGAATATTTGTAGAAATATCGACGTTACTGTGTTCGAAAATGTTCGGCGTGAAATATCGGATAGGCTGTTCTCATGTCAAGCAGTTCAAGGCAACAATTTCGAGCATCTTCTGAACTGAACTCAGCTTCTTCCCTCAAATTATGAAGTTAAACGTCGATGTATTCAGGCAATTATTAAATGTTTCGCCATTTTGTAGTAGGTGAAGATATTGACTTTATATTCTAGGATTGTGAAGTATTCGTCAGGAGCCTCAAAAGGATGTCACAAGACCCCTCTTTCAATTTTTTTCCCAGGTAGCGCCCAGTTTCATCAGTCAATTTTACTCCAAAATATAAATATAGTATTCATGAATCAATTTCATTATCCCAAGTTTAAATCTTTTGAGTTGACCCGTTCAAAAAATAAAAGGGGGGGGGGACATAAGCACTGTATACATTATAACTGATGGACTGGCCGTCAGGTGACTTCAACACACAGTTCCTGGCGGACTATATATGAGAGAGAGAGAGAGAGATGTTGTGAAGGATAGAAATAAGACAAGGCAAAAGATACAAATTGGCTATGGCATTACATTGGAAAAACCTGATTCTTGTTATTTTTTCAACAAAAATATTGACTACTTTGAATGAGATGAGTTTTGAAAAAGTTCAAGAAATCACAGTGAGGAACTTTATGCGACATATTTTCATGAAATCCTTCAGAAACAAAAGAATTCCATTGAGCCTCCATCTGAAAGAAAATGTTTTTATATCTCTTCCCAAGTTTTCAAAAAGTTCAGGAATAAAAAAAATTATTGACAATTAAATTCATATTTGATATCATGAAACTAGAAGTGCGATTGAACTAAATTGGGAACTCTGGCGATTTCAAAATTTGGTATCAATAATGCCTACATAAAAAACGTTTTTGTAATCTATAAAAATAGCCCAATTATTTTTGGGAAATACTGAGGAAAATAGTACGTGTTATTGGGAATGAAAGTTATATTTTTTTTATCGAGCGTGACGTAGGTGACGTAAGTCTATTGGAGCCTGTCGCTGTAAAAGAATATATTTACTCCGGCGGAGAAAAAGTATGCCGCTACTCCAACGGAGTAAAAATTCTATGTATATTTGAAACGTTTGAAGAAAACATTCTTCGATTTAAAAACATATATCTCTGCGTTTGTTCTCGGAAAAAAAAGAAAATTTTGGGAATCAAATAAATCACATTATAACTTTTATAAATATTATTGAACAACATTAGTTCAAGCAATTGCTTGGGAAAAAACATCAAATTCTACCGCCAAATCAAACAAAATCCTACCAACCCATCTATGATATTAATAATAAATCTATTAACTTCAGCTACAATCTAAATAGAGGCACAAAAATGATACTGAGTTATATAAACAAGAGAAGTCACGTAAAATGTTACCAGTTTGTGCGTGACAGAAATTAAATTTTCTCCTAAGTACGGAAACCTGTGGAAATGTGTTGAAAATATCCACAAATCACTACCTACACTCCATGCTTACTCACCTATGAAATTTCACATCCAGCCCTTTTTTGTATCTAACTACACAATTGTAGGCTGCACACGAAGAAGGCATAAGTATTTAAGAATGTTTATTACTTGTCAAACAGTTCAAAAACACTGGATAAATTTATTAAAAACTTTCAAAACACCACCGGAAACACATATAAACAATATACGAAACCAATGTTTTGCCTGAACTCATTCTGTTCTTTTTCACAGGTTCTGATATCAATGGTCTCTTTCTCACAACCAGTCCATATTATTATATGTCTATGGCAGTTGCCTATACGGATTTGTAAATAGTATCAGGTAGACGTACCAAATAAGTAGGTGTATCTGCGAGGCAAGCACAGTGGAGTCTGTCTCGAGAAGATATAGAAGTGTTGCCAACTGTGATGGAAGCTGTTACAGTATGGGCGCTTAAATTATTATAGTACATTGTAGAAAAATATGGTACAATCAATAAAAAACAAGAAATATGTTCAATTCCTATATTATTTAGTAAAAATTAACAAAAAACTGTGAATTCATAATAAATGTTACAGTATCTTTTCTATAAAAACAAAAAAATAAAACAAATTTGCGGTAAAACGTCATAATTTTAGGAAGTATCTATATGAGCCGAAATTGAGCTCAAGCTCAACATCTTCTTCAGATATATTAGAATCTTCGGATGTATTTCTCTCAAAGTGTCCGTACATAAACTGATTACAGCCTAGATACATTTGTTTTGATGAATCAAAGGTTATGTGTGAATCATCCCTCTCTTTTACACATTGAGATGCTAGTAAGCTAGCGTTGACAGCCCTTGTAATTCAATTGTTCCTTTGTTTGGTTTTCATTAAATTAACTCTGCTACATATTCTTTCACACTAGGCATTAGGATGCGGTTTACTCAACTCAGCTCCAACTTCCTCTGCTCTTGGTAAATAATAAATCTGAGAGTCACCCTCACTCAGGGGATTCCCAGTTTATCATTTGGTAATCTCCCATACTAATATAACATAGGATTAACGGATAAATTTCATTATTAACTATTAAATGGCGCTGGAAGTGCTATTCCATATCATTCAAATCTGTTTTCTGTTGTTGAAGTCGTCAGTAGAGTGATCAGTATATTGCAAAAACCTTTGGTATATTGTTATGATTTGTGAATCTACAAATTGTTATATATTAAAAAAAATATATGTAATTATAGTACAAAGTGTATATTAACTGTGAAATTTCATAGTATATGAAGTTGTAATTATCGTACAAATAGTAGAATTATAGTACGGTTGGCAACGCTGGAAAGGAGGCGAAATAGGCTATCCGAATGATTTGCCCCGCAGCTACGTCACACTAGAGTGAAATTCAAACACTTGAAGATGTGATGAAAAATTAATGATTTTTAAAATTACATTATAATATATGAATATTCGTCTTCTAGCCCAACCACAGTTATACATTGGAACTATGGGAATTTACGTCTACCCAGCAGATTATTTTGGATCTCCTAAATCATCGTCCATCCAAAGGTCAACATCACTTAGCACAACACTTTTACACAAAGAACTGTGACCCGTGAGATCAGAGGTTATGTCTGGCAACATAACTTTTTGAATTGGATTGCTGTTCACTTCTTTCTTGCAAATCACCGTGTCTTTTATTTTATATGTGGCTTTGTGGAAGTTTCTGCATACTTCTGGACAATAACATTCTTTTTGGAACAGCAGAAGATTTAAGACATTTCCTTCTCTTGACACTCAATAATTCAGAAGAAAGGCCTCTTCCGTAATCATCCGACTCAAAATAAACACTACACATACTTCATAACTGAGGCCTTCAATTCACAATTCTCCAGCAGTATTATTCTGGTTATTTTGTCCCTAGGAAACTGGTGGAATATAATGTCTTTATTTATATGGGATAGATAGTTTATTAACTACGTTATGTAAAAAAAAAAATTGTAGCAAGTCAATACAATAATGTTTGAGCCATACAAACAGATGAACAACAAACAAACATTTCAGGTAGATTACAAGTAAAAAAAAATGTGAACAATTCAAATAAATGATTAACAAAATAGGTATATAACAAACATTTCATTCACACGAACACAACTATTAACAGTGGTGACACAAATGTATACATTGGAACAGTATGAAAAAACACATTTGTTTCCAGGCATCTTATGATTTTAAACCTAAAAAATATTTCAGCTCAATTTTAAATCATTTCGAATTTCATTAGGCCAATTTACAATCATGATCTCCAAAGATATAAGGGTGTGAATGATTATTAATTATTGACTCAAAATTCAAATTCTAGTTTTCAAAATTTTCAAGCGGAAAAAAGGGGCTTAAAGTCGTCTTCAATTATTTGTTTTATTAATCAAAAAATCTATAAACATGTTTCGGGGGTATATACTCCCATCTTCAGTACCATGATACAAAAACTAGAATTACAAGATATTATCAATCAAAGGTTATGAGGTTATACAAAACTATTTGCTTAACAACAATGTGGAGAAAGATTAAAAACATTATGGAGGGAATCATACAAAGTTGATGTTTTAGATGTTTGAACTTGGGTATGGAGATCCAGAAGCTCAACGATAACAACATGGTGTTGGAAATACTAAATAAACATTGTAATAGTTATTATTGACTTCACGAGGTGAAAAACAAAATGGAAATGGACTCTCAATTCGAAGGAGCTGTTGTAGGAGCACCACGCCATCTGTAGGTAGGTGGACGAACATCGGGTTATGTTGGATTGTAGTTCCCTCCTTCAAATTTAGAGTCAATTTCTTTTTTTTTTTCACCTCGTGAAGCAAAAAATAATTATTACAATGTTTATCCAATATTTCCAACACTATGTTGTTATCCTTGAGCTTCTGGGGCTCCATACCCAAGTTTAAACACCTATAACATAAACTTTGTATGTTTCCCCCCATGTTTTTAATATTTTTCCACATTGTTGGCAAGCGAATTGTTTTTTATTACTTCATAACCTTTTATTGATAATATCTTTTGATTCTAGTTTTTGTATCATGGTACTGAAGATGGGAGTATATACCCACGAAACATGTCCATCGATTTCTTTATTAATAAAACAAATCTGCGGAGACTACATTTAGCTTAATTTCTTTCCAAATTATTCTACTCCACTTTGACCATGGACTATTTCACTGACACACAAAATAAACGTCTACGCCAATTTAATTTTCCTGTAATTTTTTTTCAAAAGATATGTCGATAATATTATTTTATGCATACAAAAAGGAAACGCAGACAAGATATTAACAGCATTTAATAACTATCATCCTGGACTCCAGTTCACCATAGAAATGGAAAAAAAAACAGGATTGCTTTTTTGGATGTTTTGCAGAGAAAATCAAATAACAAAATCATGATTGGTTTCATAAACCAACTTACTCTGAAATATTTATAAACCACCACTCTGTACATCCAATGACATAAAAGATGAACATTATTAACAATCTCAAACACAGAGCCACACACTTAGCACATGAAGATTTCAAAAACCAAAACCTCAAACTTATTGAAACAATGTTACTGAAGAATTGCTACCCTAAATGTTTGAGTAGAAAGCCATTATATTCTAACAGTAAAAATACACAGGAAAAATAAAAACACCGTTGAACGTCAAGTATTTCAAACTAACTCTGCAAAGTCTTAGGAAATGAAAATTTCAAAATCAGCATGAAATGTGAAAGCACAGTAAAAAATCATTTTTTCACAAGACCAAAAACAAACACACCTAAAGATCTGAAATCTAACATTATTTACAAAATACCATGTGCTGAGTGTGACAAGGTGTACATAGAGCAAACAGGTAGATATTTGAAACAAAGATTGACAGAACATAATAGGGATCGTGAAAATATACACAAACTACTTAAAACAATAGAAAATTCCACAAGCTTTGCAGAAAATTGTGAATCAACCCTTCACACCTTCGACTTTAGTTTATTTGGTATCATTGGACAACATGACAATATTAAAAAAAGACTCTTGAATGGAACGATTGAAAAAACAAAGCATAAAGAGAAATGTGTTGACAGAAAATCTGATATCGAAAATCTAAAATACCTCTTATTTTAAACTAATAGAAAAAACCAAACACAAATCATATGACTTTTTCCAATTCTCCTAATATTTCTCATTAGTCTTTTTTACATCACAAATAAACTATTTATCGCCAGTTCATTTCATTGTGTATGTATCGACGTCTTCTGTAAACCTGTGCAGGTATTTACATTTTATGTCTGAATTATTTATATTACCACTTTTGAACTCGGAGAGCCACCCTAAATGTAAGTAATGATATTATCAATGTTAGTGTTCTGTAGATTGTCCGAGATTTTTCCTTTTTTAATGATCGTTATTTGACGTATTGTATCTTCTATCAATACTCCATTCGAAAATTCCATTTCAACATATATGTTTTTTTCTTATACTTCAGAGTCCTGAAAATGAAACAATAAAGTTTCGAAACGTCGACAATTGTAATTTTTTTTTTCAATATTCCGACCGAATTTCCGCCAACAAACTATCCAAAAATAGTATTTATATTGTAACAAACCTAGGCCGGACCTGTCGCCTCACGCGTTGCCATCGACAACGATGAGATCATCCCCGGAGATATTCGAGAACCATCCAGTCGCTCTGCCGCGGAAAACAACGGTCAATATTGGAAACAATTGGAACATGCCGGTCGCCAACTGCTAGAATTCGAAACATCGAGAATGCTGTATCGGAAATAAATAGGCAACCCTCAAGTGGAGTCGGACAGTCTGAACGAGCCCATACGATCGAGCTATACAGTGGCGTAGTCAGTAATATAAATTAAGTTGTATATTTAAGTGTTAAATAAATTAGTAAAACCAAGTTAAGTTTATTTACGTTACAATTGGTGTCGGAAGTGAGATTTTGAAAATAAACAAGTGATCGTGGAGTGGATAGTCAGAAAATAAATTGATAGACCTTTTGTACGCCCAAAATAGACAGTGGCCCGGTTTTCGAGAAGTGGACAATTGTGCGTGGAATATAAACTGATACACTGTTCGCGTGAAACAGAAAATAGACAGTGGCCCGGTTTTCGCGAAGTGGACAATTGTGCGTGGGAATATAAACTGATACACTGTTCGCGTGAAACAGACAATAGACTGGTGGCCCGTGGAAAAGAATTCGCGAAGTGAATTTTAACAAACTGATAAACTTTTCGTGTAAAACAGACTGATACCTCGTCAAAGACAAAATGTGTTCAAGAAAAGTGGCCTTGGGATTTGAAGGTAGCGGAATTGAAACAGGAATTGGAGGAAAGGGAACTAGAAACAACGGGTAAAAAGCAAGTACTCCAGGAAAGACTTGCAGAAGGACTTATACAAGAAGGTGAGGACCCCGAAACATTTTTATTCGAAGTTCCCGGAGGTGATTTGAGTTTGGTAATGAATAAACTCGAAGAAACTACTAAATCCGTGAAAGAAGAACTGCAACAAAATTCGAGGACTTTGGAAGAAAATGTTAGAAATCTGGAAGAGAAGCATGAAGAAAATTCTAGAAATCTGGAAGAGAAGCTTCTAGAAAATTCAAGAAGTTTGGAAGAAAATGCTAGAAATCTGGAAGGGAAGCTTGAAGAAAATTCTAGGAATCTGGAAGAGAAGCTTCAAGAAAATTCTATAAATCTGGAAGAGAAGCTTCGAGAAAATTCAAGAAGCCTGGAAGAGGAGCTTCAAGAAAATTCTAGAAATCTGGAAGAGAAGCTTCTAGAAAATTCAAGAAGCCAGGAAGAAAATGCAAGAAGCCTGGAAGAGAAGTTCCTGGAAAACACAGAAGACCTAAAAAAAGAATTGTGTGGTGTGGCTAATTTTCTAGAAGAAAGAATGGGAACCGTTGAGACAGAGATAGATAAAATTAGGGAGCAAATGAACACGGAGGTAGATAAAATCAAAGATGGGGTCGAGGCAGAAATGGACAAAATAAAGGAAACGATCAGTAAGCTGGAAAAACGAATTAATAGTGCGCCCTCCACAGAGATGGTTAACGAAAATGCAATGCTGGACTTGAGTTTGAACTTGGATAACGTTCAAGAGGGTATAAAAGATGTCAAGGTCATTTCAGAAATAGGGAAGCTTTCCATGAAGCCGCCTCAGTTCGACGGAAAAACTCCATGGGCAAATTACCGCCGGCAGTTTGAAGCAGCGGCCAAAGCAAACGGATGGAATGCAGAGGAAAGAGCTGTAGCACTGACACTTGCATTACGTGGAGAAGCGACAAATATTCTACAAACTCTCACCGCCCAAGAACAGGAAGACTATGATCAGCTGATTAAACATCTAGAATTACGATATGGCCACGCCCATTTGGAACACGTATACCACTCCCAGCTGAAAAATCGCTGCCAAAAATCGGGCGAATCCTTACAAGAATTCGAAACTGACATTGCACGCTTGGTTCGTCTCGCATATCCAGCCACACCAGAAAATGTAATGGAGCGACTAGCGGTTCAAGCATTCTTGGATGGACTCCGTGACCAAGAAACCAGACAAGCGTTGACACTAGCTCGTCCAACACATCTCGTAGACGCACTGGCACGCGCTTTGGAATTTGAGGCAGCAAAGCAATCCTGCAAAAACCAAAGTAAAGTCCGAAGTATTGAAGAAGACTCACAGGAGCATGCTGACTTGGAAGCTGCCATAAGAAAAGTGATGAAGGAAGTTTTGCCTGAGAAAAGACAGATAAGATGCTGAATTAGGAAAATTGGACATGTGCGTAGCAAATGTCCAACATTCGAAAACACGACTCCGATGCAGGAAAACCTAAAGAAGGTCGACGAGAAGGGCAATCGTCGGCCTGTGTCCAGCAAGCCCCGGTTAACAACGCCTATGTCGCTATCCTGAAACGACAGAACAGAGGTGTTTTCGTAGACGGTCTCATCAATAACGAGCCTTGCACCATGCTGCTAGATACAGGTGCGACTAGGACAATTCTCGGACCTTCCTTTGCCAGAACACCGGAACGAATTGAACCGACAACTTGAAGCTACGCACAGCAACAGGGGAGCCAGCTACCGTATATGGCGAGCTACCGATTGAAATAATTTTGGGCAGCACTAAAGTGAAACATCAGGCACTTGTAGCGGACATCGAAGACGATGCAATCATCGGAATGGACATCATGAATTCCAGAGGGTTTGAATTGGATTTCAAAGACGGCGTCCCACGTGTCAACGGAGAAGAGCTGGTACTTCATGGGAGAAGTGAAGAGTTGATCCGTGTGCTGTTGGCTGAAGATGTAAGCGTACCTGAGAGGGCTGAAACCATCCTGGAGGCTCGCCTGGACGGGAGTGCGAGCAGTGGAGACGTGATGATGTTCGAGCCCAAACTTCATGATGAGAAAATTGACGAGGGATTGCCCTAGGGAAAACCCTGTTACGTGCTGAAAAATTTGTACCGGTAAGGGTCATGAATGTCAATTACTTTCCAGTGACCTTAAAGAAAGGAACAATTTTAGGGCACTGCTCGTCAGTTTCATCTGTGATCCGGGCGTACGAGGTACGATTAGCCAACCCAACAACTTGTCCACAGAACTAGAAAATTAGTTGCCATCTCTTCCAAAGACATAAAACCAGCTCAACAGCCCAAACTAAGAGATTTAGTCAAAAGTACCAAGACATCTTCGATACCGGACAAGGAAAAGGGGTCGAACTAATGTGGTCCAGCACAAGATTGATACTGGGGTGCCCGACCGATCCGGCAATCAGCAAGAAGACTTCCTCTTGCCAAGAAGGAAGAGGCTGACAAAATAGTCAGCGATATGGGAAAAGAAGGAGTTATCGAACCATCTGACAGTCCCTGGTCCCTCCAGTCGTACTGGTGAAGAAAAAGGATGGATCGACACGCTTTTGTGTAGACTATCGCCAACTTAATAATGTCACGAAGAAGGACAGTTACCCTCTCCCGAGAAAGATGACACCCTGACACGTTGGCTGGTTCCACGATTTTCTGACCCTTGATCTGAAGAGTGGATACTGGCAAGTAGAACTCGCTCAGGAAGATCGAGAAAAGACTGCTTTACCATCGGCTCAGGATTGTGGCAGTTCACCGTTATGCCATTCGGCTCTGTAATGCTCCCGCCACATTCGAAAGGTTGATGGAGACAGTGCTGAAGGGACCTCGTGGAACACGTGTCTAGTGTATCTCGACGACATAATTGTGGTCGGCAAATCGTTCGAGGACCACGTGAAAACTTGGAGGAAGTATTCCTGCGACTGAGGAACTCCGGATTGAAGCTGAGCCCTAAGAAATGCCATCTGTTCCAAAAAGAAGTACGATACCTCGGCCACGTTGTCTCTGGGGAAGGAGTAGCAGTGGATGACCAGAAGATCAAAGCTGTTAAGGATTGGCCCATCCCAAAAGACATTCACCAACTTCGAAGTTTCCTTGGTTTATGCACATACTATCGTCGATATGTGCTGGGATTCGCCAACATCGCTAAACCACTGACCAGGCTCACGGAAGGCCAAACAAAGTTCCAGTGGTCCGAAGAATGTCAAGATTCATTCAGGAAGCTGAAAGGAGCTTTGATCAACGCACCTATACTGAGCTATCCCCTACCCAAAGGGAAATTCATTTTGGATACGGACGCCAGCAACGTGGGACTTGGAGCTGTCCTATCTCAGATCCAGGAGGGACAGGAGAAGGTCATTGGTTATTTCAGCAAGACGCTTAACAAACCAGAGCGCAATTACTGTGTCACCAGGCGAGAGGTGTTAGCTGTTGTAAAGGGAGTGGAGCACTTCTACAAGTACGTGTATGGAAGAAGATCCCTGTTGAGAACTGACCATGCAGCTCTCAAATGGCTCTTACAGTTCAAAAATCCTGAGGGTCAAGTAGCACGTTGGATCGAGAGACTCCAAGAATTTGATTTCGAGATCGAACATCGAGCCGGAACTAGCCATAAGAATGCAGATGCCTTGTCGCGAAGACCATGTCCAGATGATTGCTCACATTGCCGACGAGCAGAAGAGAAAGAAGCAACACTTTGTAGAACCGCGGCAATGGATGACAACTGGAATGACAGCAAGATCCAGAAAGACCAAGAGAGAGACCCCGACCTTGGCTTAGTCGTCAGCTGGAAGAAGGGCAATCAAAGACCATCATGGCAGGAAGTCGCAGGTTACTCGCCGGCTGTTAAGTCCTATTGGGCACAATGGAACTCTCTTATTCTGGACAATGGGATCCTGAAACGTGTGTTGGAGGCCGATATTGGTGGGGAAGACAGACGCCAAATAATTGTTCCCAGGAACAGAAGAGAGGAAGTGCTGCGGGAAATCCATGATGGAGTCGCCGGAGGACATCTGGGAGTGACGAAGACCCTGCAGAAAGTGAGGCAACGGTTTTACTGGGCCAATTGTCAAGCTGACGTCCAGGACTGGTGCAGAAAGTGCGCTGTATGCCTAGCAATGGACCCTCGAATACGACCCAAGGCCCCGATGCGTCAGTACAACGTAGGCAGCCCGTTCGAGAGAATCGCCATTGACATCGCCGGCCCGTTTCCGTATCCGACCACGGGAATAAATACATCCTTGTGGCAATGGACTACTTCAGTAAGTGGGCGGAAGCCTTGCCCTGCCCAACCAGGAAGCCATCACCGTCGCCGACGTCTTGGTGAAAGAATGGATATGTCGATTCGGTATTCCAATGGAGCTGCACTCGGATCAAGGCAGAAATTTCGAATCCAACCTTTTCCAAGAAATATGTCTACTGCTGAACATCCGCAAGACAAGAACCATGGCCCTACATCCGCAGTCCGATGGAATGGTGGAACGGATGAACAGGACGATCAACCGCCACTTGTCCAAGGTTGTCTCTGACCATCAAAGAGACTGGGACCAGTATCTTCATTTGTTCCTGATGGCCTATCGATCCGCAGTACACGAGTCAACCGGTCAAACTCCTGCTAGTATTATAATGGGCCGAGAACTGCGACTGCCTTGTGACCTGAAGTTTGGGATACCGCCAGGACAAGACACTGCGGGAGAGGACTACGTCAGCAAACTTCGGCAGAGAATGGACGACATCCACGAACGAGTCCGGTTGAACATCCAGAGTGCCAGCGATAAAATGATGAAGACCTATGACATCAAGGCCGACGCTGGAGGATTTAAGGTTGATGACCTGGTTTGGCTGTACAACCCCAAACGTCGTCGTGTACTATCACCAAAGTTGCGGAACTCGTGGGAAGGCCCGTATAAAATCGTGAAAAGGATAAACGACCTTGTGTACCGAATCCATAAGCCACCCCGAGGGAAACCAAGGGTCGTCCATTTCAACAGGTTGGCCCCTTACGCTGGAAACCATGACCAAGTTCGCACCCCCAAGCCACCGGAGGATGATATGACGTTCGAAAAGTTTATGTCCTTGTATTCAAACGGGCAGAAAGTTCTACATGGGGTTACTAGAGAGGAGTCACGAGACCTTTTCGAGGTGCCTGCTGACTACGCACTAGCGCACTGTGTGGCAGAAGATCTTCGAATGTCCAGGGGCATCGCCGTAGTGTTCTCCAAGAAATTTGGTCAACTCCAAACACTGCGGGAGCAGAATCCAGAAGTTGGTGGGGTGCTACAGTTGAAGAAAGGCCAGAGAAACATCTACTACCTAGTTACCAAGAGGCATTCCCAAGATAAATCGTCCTATGAAGATGTCTGGAAGAGTCTCACCAAACTAAGAGATACTATGGTGGACCAGAATCTGGTGGATCTAGCAATTCCAAAATTATCCTGTGGTATTGATGGGTTGGACTGGAGAGTCATAAGAAGTATGCTGGAGGCGATATTCAGATCCAGCGGCGTCAAGATTTTGGTTTGCTGTAACCCTCTTCCACGACCGATCATGAAGACCGTGGAGTGTTACTTCCATCGAACTTCACGGTGCAGATATGGGGAGTCATGCAGATATCGTCACACTCCAAGGATGAAATTTCGGGACGAAATGTCTTTAAGAAGGGGGCAATGTAACAAACCTAGGCCGGACCTGTCGCCTCACGCGTTGCCATCGACAACGATGAGATCATCCCCGGAGATATTCGAGAACCATCCAGTCGCTCTGCCGTGGAAAACAACGGTCAATATTGGAAACAATTGGAACATGCCGGTCGCCAACTGCTAGAATTCGAAACATCGAGAATGCTGTATCGGAAATAAATAGGCAACCCTCAAGTGGAGTCGGACAGTCTTAACGAGCCCATACGATCGAGCTATACAGTGGCGTAGTCAGTAATATAAATTAAGTTGTATATTTAAGTGTTAAATAAATTAGTAAAACCAAGTTAAGTTTATTTACGTTACAATATGATTATATTCTGTTTTTATGAACGTCTCGGAGGAAATATCTCCAAATGAAAACTACCAAACTAAATGTAGCTCGTTAATATCGATAATATAATTTCGAAGCTACTGGAGTATCTCCGAACTGAATCAGAAATAGACAAAGCATTTTTGTGCTAAAATAAGTGAGCAATGAAAGGATAGAAATTCCTTCCTGATATATCATGTATCAACGTTCCTATTAGGCTTTCATACGAACAAAACGAACCAAATTTAACAATGACGTAATATCGCCTTTGGAAACTTGATGAAATTAATAAAGACCTTGTATCCTCTTTCGGTACACACAAGGCTATTGGTGATAAGAATAGTTCAAGTCGTTCCAAAAATAACTCTATTCATTCAGTCGGCCTTGGAATGGAGTGATAGCTCATCCTCTCAATGCGAAGAAAAAATCAATATCAACATATATTGTGTATCAAAGCAATACATAAAAATGGATATGAGCAAAACACATTGAGATTATGAGGGAAATGACAAGAAAAATCACTTGGAACGAGTATTTGCAAATGAATAACCCAGTCTCAAAAATAATTTTCCATACCAGATACTTGGAACTATTCCCAAATATTGTAACGAAGCATTTTTTTGAGCTCCGTTAGCAAGAATGGCTAAAGTAAGTTTGACATAACTTTGGTACGTCTCTGACTATTTGGGGTTTTCATTGATCCCGGCCTGGCAATAAGTTTTATTCCTTTTTTAGAAAATAAATGTACATACCCAAAGCTACTGGAATCAACGTGAAAATCAGACATAAAATATAACTGTGTTTTTCTACATCTTATAAAAAGGGTGAAGCTCCCGGGATGGTTTTTGTTAAAGGCGGAAAAGAAACCAGATTCACGATAGGAAAAACCATATCATTTTTAGTAACAAGCTCTGAATCGTTCCACAGATAGCCGGTCCAGTCACAGTTTATCGAACAATAAGTGCGCGCCGTTCTCACCCTAAATGGAACAAAAAGAGCACCTTTCTTAGTAGGCTTTTTCGTCTAGTTTCGTTTAAATTTGATACCTATAAAAGGCATCAGGGCTTGTTCCAGTTATACGAGTTGATAGTTTGCAATCAATTATTTAAAATGTGAAAGTACTCCAGAAGCGTTGAGATATGCGTAAGTGGAAAATTGTGTATTAATTGTATTTGAGCTTGGTTTTCCCGTATGCTGAGGCACCCGTAAAATATTATTTATGCGTTATTATTAATTATTTCCATTGTTCGATTATTTGCCGTTGTGTTTAGGCTGGTATTACGATTTGGTGTTATTTTGTACAAGGGAAATTCTACTGAAAATTGTTGATTGACTAAGTTGTTACGGTGCGAATATTTGGTTATTTTATTTCAATGGGCACAAAGAAAATTATCCTGAAATCTGTTGATTGAATGATTTGCTGCAATACGAATACTTGGTTATTTTATGAGTTGTTCCCATTATATTGTTTTTACACGCTTTATATTAGCTTCACTTGTATGTTTGTAACCGACTCCTTTGGGCACGATTTTGACCCACTTCCAGACGTCCGAATGATGTAAAACTTGGCGGGTGTACATAATTCCGGTGACAATGCATTATGAAATTTTTGTGTGAAAAAAAAACAAAATGGCGACTCCAATATGGCGTACAAGTTTTGTGATTATAGTCCAATTCGCTTCAAAATTGGTATCTGAGAGTTTTCATAGTCGGAAACTATGATTCTTTTGTCGAAATTGAAAAATTCAAAATGGCGGCTTCAAAATGGCGGACGAGTTTTGTGATTATGGTCTGATTCTATTCAAAATTGGTATGTGGGAGTTTTTGGGGTCGAATATTATGATTCTTTTGTGAAAATTGAAAAATTCGGGATGGCGGCTTCAAAATGGCGGCCGAGTTTTGAGATTATGGTCTGATTCTATTCAAAATTGGTATGTGGGGGTTTTTGGGGTCGAATATTATGATTCTGTTGTGAAAATTGGGAAATTCAAGATGGTGGTTCTAAAATGGCGGCCGAGTTGGTGATTGTGGTCTCATTCATTCAAAATTGGTATGTGGGGGTTTTTGGGATCGGAGATTATGATTACCTAATTTGATAGGATTATTCCATTTTTTAATTTGCAAAAAAATAATTAAAATAATAATTTAACAAAAAATAAAAAACACGCTTTTATAAATAAACCACACTAGAAAGTAGGAAATAAATAACAGTTCAAAAAAACTAAAAAACAGCTTTTATAGAAAACCAGACTAAAAAAATTGAAAATGAGAGAAAAATTATTTTATTTAAAAAAAAGCATGGGGTGCATGGTATCAATAATTATATAGTACATTACACACCTAGGGCAGTAAAGTAAGAAATATCTCAGATCACAGGTAATTGTTGGCCGAGGCCATACCATGCACCCCTCGCTTTTTTTTAAATAAAATACATTTTTTTCTTATTTTCTTTTTTTTTTTGGTCTGGTTTTCTATAAAAGCGTGTTTTTTAGTTTCTTAAAATTATTATTTATTTTTATTGTTATTTGCAAAGTTCAACTCAGGGTAATATTCAAACCCTTCGTACTGTGTTGTTTGGATTAAGGTAAACTCCATATGATTCATTCCGATTGCCGAAGTGAGTAATGTGAAGTTTATGTTTTTGTGATTACCCTCTGAAACGAATATTGGTATCCTAGCGAGAAAAATGATCATTTAAGCTCTTGCAGGTGTTTTATTGAGGGGAACCTTTCACATGTAGTTTGCAAATTTGTCGCCCTGATAATTGTTACGTTGTGTTATCAGTTGTTTGAGTTCATGGAAAACGCCGACTAGAAACAACCGACTCGGAGGATTACGTCACTGCAAATTGTGAATTTCAATTTTTCATTGTCTAGAGTTTAGGGAAAACGCCGAATTCAAACCACTGTCGTACAACATTATTATATAACAATATTTTTTTTACCCATATTTTCAAATTCAGAGCATAATCAAATTCGAAGAACGGCCGCGAGATATAAAACGAAAAAGTTGTTTGCATCTGTTGGAGCACTCATGTTTATCAGGACCAAGCGGCAAAAAAGTGGGCAAATCGGTAAATTTCATAATTATTCTCCCAAAAACAATGCTGTTATTAGTGATGGATCTTGGATATATTATAACCTCGAAACAAAACAGCAATTTAGGTGTTTAAAAATGGGGAAAATGCGACGATGGCTGAATTCCAACGAATTTACTGCCAAAAAGGGTTTCCTCCTCTTTCGGGAAATGGTTTCAAATAATAAATGTATTGAAGCAGGGCGGGGGGGTGAGTTCGAATAGTTGGAAAGTTTTTTAACAAACCGTTTTCTGAACCGCCCTCGTACTACATATCAAGTCTAAATCTTGGTATCACTCTAGATCGAAAGCTGACAAAACTGTGGTAGTTTTCATACTCGTCCTTCTTATCTCTCTGAATTATATGAAGTAGGGAGAGACTGAGAGAACTTCTAAATTGTTTTTTGGGCGGTGTTTCCAACTTTTGAAAATTTCAAAAAAAAAACGTTGCTAGCTCGAAGTTCAAGATGAAAATGATTCAGGTGTTTAACAGCGTGTAGGTGAACCTCTTATCGGCTAATCCAACGGCGAATTCACCATCAGTGAAAACTGGGACAGCGGTCTGCTAGTTTGTTTTTGTTTTTTTTTTTTGTTCTGGTTCCCACGGAAAGGGATATCCTGTAATGTTCAGAGAACATCGTGGGAACCAAGGGAAAGAAGGTAGGAGTTGGTGTTCTTCTTAAATTTCTGGAGGTTGTATGCCTCGGGGAACACCTCCCTAGGCAATGAGTTCCAAAGCCTCGCTGTTCGTTGGATGAACGAGTCTTTGGAAAGTGATGTTCTGCAGGTCTCCAAAGTGACCACGAAGGGGTGTGATGACTGAACTTGACGGGTTAGTCTCGAAGAGACTGCCAAAGCAGGAACGATTGTTGATATTTCAGAAGAGCATCGCCCATGAAAATATCTATAAAATAGAGACAAATCGACAACTTTTCTACGGTGTTCCAGACAAGTGAGCGAGTTTGTAAGCGAGGCATCACCGACGAGACGAATTGCCCTTTTTTGGACAGAATCCAATAGCCTCAGGATATGTTTAGGTGCCGCGCTCCAAATATAGGAACAGTATTCCAGGACAGGTCGGATCTGTGCCTTATAGATCATAAGCAGCTGGGTGGGGGTGAAATAGCTCTTGGCACGAAACAAAAAACCAAGTTTTGGGATCTAGGGAAAGTTATTGCTGATAGTAATACCAAGCATCGATATGGATGTGACTTCAGTGGTATGGTTACTCCTGACAAAGTTATGTTAGGCACAGTGAAATCGGCTTTTCTAGAGAAAAGACATGCTTGTGTTTTGTTTGCATTGAATTCTACCAAGTTATTAGATCCCCACTCGAGAATTGTTGCTAAGTCCATATTTATATTATTAACATTTCTTCCTCGTTCATTTCTGGTGTCACGGGCTGATATAGGGTCCCTGGAAGAGAAAGCGGTTCGGAGGGTACTATCATCGGCAAAGCTGTGTACTGGACATGAAGTTGCTTTCAACAGGTCGTTGATGTGAAGTAGAAATAGTGTTGGTGCGAGAATAGATCCTTGCGGAACACCAACATTTATGAGTAGAGTGTCAGATGGAACTCCATCGACCACTACATGGAGAGACCTGTTTGAGAAACAGCAAGCGAAACTGGGGGCAAACAAGTTGGTCCCTGGTGCCAAACTCGATCGAACGCCTTGGAGATATCTAATGCCACAGCTAAAGTTTCTCCATACTTTTCAACCAAGGTCTGATGGCGGAAGCCATATTGCCTATCGTTGACAATTCCTGAGTCTTCCAGATATTTCATGAGCTCGATGTTGATGGCTTTTTCCATGACCTTTGAAATAATAGATAGCAGTGCGATAGGTCTGTAGTTGCTGGGTAGGGCCTTTTTGCCTTTTTTAGGGACTGGCTGTACTCTTGCAATTTTCCAATTGGACGGAAATACCCCCAAATTGTAAGAGTGGTTGAACAACTTGCAAAGAACAGGTGTTAGTTCGGGGGCACATTTCTTGAGAACAATCGGCGGGATTCCCTCAGATCCACAGGCTTTGTTGGTGTTGAGACCCAGCAAAATCTTTCTGATAGTACGTTGGCGAAAGGTGATCTCGGGCATGTGACTGTCAATAGGTGTAATGTTTGGGGGTTGTTTTCCCGATGAATCCAGAGTGGAATTTCCAGCAAATAGGTGCGCAAAGATATTGGCTTTTTTTTGGGCAGTTGTTGCAAGTGTTCCATCTTCTTTGGTTAGAGGAGGAAATGAGCTGGAAGTGAAGTTTCTTCCCACAGCTTTGGCAAAAGACCAAAATGAACGGGATCCGTTAGGACATTCAGCAAGTTTTGATCTTATTTTGGCATTGTGGGCATCTTTTGAGCATTCTATTGTCTCTTTGCATATGCCTCTAGCCTCGACATATGCTGCTCTGGTCTCAGGGCCCGGATTTTTTAGCCATCGATGGTATGCTGCCTGTTTGGAAGCCACAGCTCTAGAGCAGTTTCTGTTAAACCAGGTCTTATCGGATGATGTTCTTCTTTCGGTATTCGGTATGTAGGTTTGCATCCCCAACATGATGATTCCAGAAATTGTCTCAGCACATCGTGTTGGATCTACTGAAGAGAAACAAACTCTCTTCCATGGAAACGCTGAGAAAAACATACGAAGACCTTCCCAGTCGGCCGAATTGTAATGCCACATGAGACGGGGTGGTATTGTGCAGCTCGATGGTAAATGGAAAGAGCATGTTGTGGAGATGAGGGTGTGATCAGAGTTTCCAAGTGGGGCACAAACTTCTATTCTATACGGGTCAGGATTGGTGGTGAAGAAATAGATCTAGTGTTATTCTAGACCATGAGTGATGGCGAAGGCCTCGGCTTGACGACCCGCATCATCTGTTTTGTTAGAGAATTTGAGCCAGGCAGCGTTATGTACATTAAAGTCTCCCATGATTATGGTTTCAGCTGTTGGATGGTTCTTCTGAATGTAGTCCAGTTTGAGTGATAAAAACTCAAAGAGGTCGTTATATGAAGGTTCATTAGGTGAAAGGTAAAGGCAGCAGAGGAACTTAGTCAGTTTGGTATCAGATAAAACCACATCACATCAAAGTCTTTCGGTTCCAAACTCTCTTCACGCTGGCATGAAAAGTTAGCCTTAGCGTAAAGGCAGACTCCACCTTTGAACCTGAATCGAGAATGGAGTTCGTAACCAGGACAAAGCATATGGACCTTGTTGGTGGACGAGTTTACTTGTGTTTCTGTTAGAGCCAGAATATCCGGTTTTTTCGTCTGTAGGTGATGGTGTACGTCATTGATGTTCTTGTTGAGTCCGCGGATGTTGCAAAAATTAATCTTTAATGTTGAGTCCCCTCGAGTACCTCTCGCCCGGAAATCCGAATGGAGAGGTATTTTGCTTCCGGAGTGTTTCACTCTAGGAGACTTCATCATTATTACTGTTAGGATGCACCTGAAAATAAAGGAGGAATTGAAGAAAAGGAAAGAGGGAGACCGGAAAGTATCGACCGAACACTGAAACATGGAATGATCCATTTCACAGCACACAAAGTCGATATGGTGGTATTTCACCGGGCGATGAGACCATCTTCCACCTACGGTTATCCTTTTAGTCGCCTCTTACGACAGGCAGGATTTACCATGGGGCTATTCTAAAGCCGACCCCATACAGCTAGTTACGTAGTGCTGCGATATTGTGGTGCAATTCATTTCAATTATCGAAGTGGAACACCTAATATGTATTGTCAATTGATAACCATCGTTCATTCAAAATAAATCACAACATTTGAGGTGAACTGATCAATGTTTATAGCGCTTTGAGATCAACTTCTGAAAAGAATAAATTGTAGTTTTTTTTTACTCGAAGAATTACAGTTTACTATTAATGTTCGACTATTTATATCATACACGTTTTTGTATACTTATGAAAGGGGACTCGCGTAGAATCTTCAATATAACTATCACCTGTAACAGAAAATGAATCAACTTGAACAATAAATGGTTTGAAAGATCATGAGGCCCCTGGGTTTGACGGAATTTGTGCCTAGTTTTTGCGGGTCAGATGCGACTTTTGTCTGAAACAATGTGAATGATGAAGTTCATATCAAATATTCAGATATTAACGGTGATATAAAAAAACGGAATAGACTAGGGATAGTCGAATTCTCACTTGTGATGTTGATGAAGAAATCACTTATTATAAATCACTAGTTCTATCAGAATAACTCAGGAGCAAATTTTTAGCGACTGTAGCGTTTCGAACTCACACATCCCGTTGAATGTTGTTATAGTCGTGTTAGGATTGGACGAATCCATAATCTCCCAAATGGTGATTCACTTCTGCAATATTCTTCCGGAGTGTATTGAGAGGTGTGGAAATAATAATGTGGTACCTTAGGTACATGATGAAATATCACATAAATGTGGATTTTGTTAGTTCATGTGAATTTTTCATGTCATCCTAATTTCCACATTCCACTTCAGGCTTAATATGGCAAAATTAGTAACAATTGATTCTCTCAAATTGCATTCACCCTTGGGATAACCAGATGAAACGAACCAAATCATCTGATTTCAAATATTCTTCGTTTTCCCAAGGGTGAACTACGATGTATAAACACTCGCTCAAATTACGAATGTACATATTAATCGTTGGATAAATATTGAATGTATTACCCAGTGTTGATTTTGCGCTGCTTGTTTGGTAATCAACTATCAATACAGACAGGTCGCAGCTCAGGGAAAATCATTCCGGAGAGTAATTCCATGAAATATCATACGAATAACATCATAATATCTGAATTACCAACGGAAATTTCATAAAAGAGTGGGCTAACAGTGCTCTAGGTCAGTACAAAACATATTTTCATTTCATATTTACTACTTTAACCTTCCTCTTGCGGATTCAGGATGTCACATGGATGTTATCAGATGTTTGGTGTAGTAAACAGATTCATCAATAATAATAAAGTACATTTTCAAGTAAAACTTGTTGTTTTTGATGAACTTTTATTCAGGAAAACCAAAGAACATGTGACATATTACATACTTCTGTCAACTACTCTATGTATAAGGTGAACTAATAAAACTTGAATCTCCAACACCCCCTCTTAAAGTTTCAGTAACTCTATTATCTGCCACTCCCATGGATCCCATAAAAAATGTATGCTTCGGACCATGTAGCGACTTTGTTAGAATATCAGCTACCATTTCTGTAGTGGGTAGGTATTCTGTACTAGACAGAGCCACTGTTCGCTGTTTGCGGGACTCCCAGCTAACAGCTGCACCTGCCATTTTGAAAATATACCCTGTATATGATCGCCTATCTTGAATGCATGCTCCCCAATTAGCATCTGCAAACCCAGTCAAAGGAATGCCTGTCCTTTGAAAGATGAGAGAGGAATCAGCTGTTCCCTTCAAGTACCGAAGAACTCTCTTTGCTGCTTTCCAGTGCTGTGCGCCATAATTTTTGTTGAATTGACTCAACATACCCACTCTGTAGGCTATGTCAGGTCTAGTTGATACAGCCAAGTACATAGGAGAGCCGATCAATGACTGATACGGATATTGTTTCATTTCTTCCTCATTCAATTCTTCTGGTGAAGTTAATTTTGCATTGGCATCAAGGTGTTGATGAGGGCTTACAGTTTTCCATTCCAAATTTTTCAAGAACGTTCTGTATAAACTTCCTCTGACATAACGTTATCTTCTCGAAAAGGGAAACATTCTCATATGAATATTGATAGAAAGATTTTTCTGTGAATTGAAAAATCCAAAAGAAATGATTCTAACTTTTTCCATCTTTGCAAAGTGAGATTGCTTCTTGAAAATGTGTTTCATATTTCTTCCGGTCTTCCTGATGATCGTAGAAGCGTGAACTAGATTTTCGTGGACAAAAATGTATTGAAGACCTAGTGAATGCGATGTCTCTCCTGCGTCAATGTAACGAATGATTGCTGGTGAGTACTCTCTTTTGGAAAACATTCTTCTTTGCCTCATTCATCTTAATTAGGACTGGAATGGAAAATCAAATAACTATCCGAATGAAAATGCAAATTTTCAATTTCAGATGTTTTCTTTTGAGTTGGGGCCTCTTCAGAATATCTATCAGATGTAGTTCAATGTTCAGCGTGGCTTTAGCCGGGAAAGTAGTTGTTTTCTGTTAGACATTCACAAAAAATAACTTCATTTCAATCGTGGATTTTTCAATTCACAGAAAAATCTTTCTATCAATATTCAATTGAGAATGTTTCCCTTTTCAACATGAATACCCCACAAGAGGTTATCTTGCCGATGGAAGATAGTGACTAAAGTTTATCTTTCAGTCGCAGATGATTCCACATCTGATTTTATGAACATCCTGTTTATATTTTCAACAAATCAAGTTATCTTCTCTTTTTCGATATCTTGGGTGAATTCAATACCTAGGCAGAAATCTTTCATTTCAAAATATTTTGATAGGTTCGTCTTCAGTTTGGTCATTTCTTCTAGATTGTTGGTTGCAATTATGATATCATCGACATATATGGCAACAAGAGTAAAGTTTCTTTCGGTATTTATACAATATACACATGGATCTGCTCCTAAGGGTTTCATTCCCATTATTCGTAGTTCATAATCTAGTCGCTTGTTCCACTGCCTCCCGGACTGACGTAGTCCATTCAAAGCTTTTCGAACCAAACATACTTTATTTCCTTGTTTCATTTGTTTCAACCATTTTTTCGATGTTTTCACTATTTCCAACATTCCTTCGCGATTTTCTATTATTTCTTCCAAAATTCCTTCTAATAATTCGGGTATTTCCATGAATATTTCTTCTTCTAATTCACCGTTCAAATAGGCGGTTACCACGTCCATCTGGTGCACGGTCAAACCTAGTTCTGTTGACAAAGCCATAATCAATCTTAATGAGCTTGCTCTCACAACAGGGGCAAAAGATTCGTGGAAGTCCTGCCCATACTCTTGTGAATAGCCCTTGGTAAGCAGTCTTGCTTTTTTCCTTTCTAATTTCCCATCGGCCCTGTACTTTGGTCGAAAAACTAATCTATTTCTAATAATTGTTCTATCTTCCGGGTTTTCAACAATTTCCCATGTTTTATTCTATATTTGCGCAATATATTCACTTTTTATTGCCATTCTATGGATTCAGGGCTCGACAAGACTTCAAACTCAACGAATTCAAAGTTTGAGCTGCACCAGCGACTTCTTCACTATTCGATGATTGCAAATTCTCCGGAAAGAGCGGTTCGCTTTCATTCGACTGTGATTTCATCGAATACTGCTTCCTTGGCCTCCCTCTACTTCCGGTTCGAATTATTCTCGGCCTTCCGTTTCCCCTAGTTGAAGTTTAATTTGTATTGAATTCAATCTGTTCTATTTAATTTTTTCTCCCATTTTTCTGTCGATTGTTTTCTAACTCACTTTCTTCGTTCTCAAATTATCCACTTACAGACTCTTCATGTCGGAATTCATCATCAGGTTAATTTTTCTCATTTGATATTTCTATGCCAATATTCTGTTCAATCGGAACAATCCTTTTATCAAATGTTACTTCCAAGAAATCTTCATAGTTGGTCTTTCCACTGAACTGGTTAATTAATTTCACGTCTCTGCCTATTATAATTTTCTTCGATTTTTGATCGAAAAGCCTAAAAGCTTTTGCTTCATTCGAATATCCAACAAATATACATTCATTCGATCTTTCTTCGAATTTTCCTCTTGTTGATTTTCAATCAAAACGAATGCCTTACTACCGAACATTTGGAAATGTTTTGCAGAGGGACGCTTCTTGTTCCAGAGTAGAAAAGGAGTTTCGCCATTGAGAGACTTAGAAGGACATATATTCCTTACGTAATTCGCAGTTGATATCGCTTCTGCCCAGAAAGAAGGGGGTAATTTCGACTGTATTGAATTACATCTCGCCATTTCTACAAGAGTTCTGTTTTTTCTCTCAGAAATACCATTTTGTTGGGGAGTATGTGGAACAGAGAGTCTTCTTTGGATACCATTCGTACTGAGGTAATTATCAAATTCTCAGCTTGCACTTTGTACTTTTGGAAAGCTTCAAAAACTTCTGCTTTACTTTTCAGAAAGTATACCTCGCACCATATAGATTTATCGTCTATAAAGGTTACGAAATATTTGGCTCCTCCAATGGATTCTGTTCTCATGGGACCACATACATCTGAGTGAACAATTTTCAAAACTTTTTCAGTTTTTCCTGATTTACATGTTCTTAATGGATTTTGTGTTTGTTCTGCCTTGATACATATTTCACAAGGAGGTAATTTTTCATTTTTTCCAAAAGCTACTCCATACACTAATTTATTTTTACATATTTCTTTCAAGCTCGACTCGTTCAAATGTCCAAATTTCACATGCCATTCTTCTATATTGGAATTTGAAATTGAAATATCCGCACATTCAGGAATAGAATTCAAATAATATAAATTACTAATTCGATTTGCTACAGCAACAATTCCCTTATTTTCTGACAAAATCAAAGCTTCTTTCTTCTTAAAATGGACTTCATGACCTCTATCAGTTATTTTTGGAACTGACATGAGATTTGTGCGTAAATCCGGAACATGTAGGGTATTTCTCAATGATAGTGATTTTTCTTCAGAAACAGGTACAGATATTTCGCCAACTCCCTCGATTTCAGTTGAAAAGTTATTGGCCAAATTCAAGGTCCTCTTGAATGTTTTCAAATATTTGAAATTTTCGAGTTCTGAACTCATATGGGATGTACAACCACTGTCGAAACACCAACCCTTGTCCTTGTCAAAATTTGTCATCAAAACTGTTTCTTGAATTGTAATTGGTTCTACTGTATATGCTTCTTCAGCCTGGCTTGCAATTTGACTGAAGCTATTTCTATTTATGTTGCGGCAGTCGATAGCTTTGTGTCCTATTTTATGACATTTATGACACCTGAACTTGAAATCAACCTTTGTCCTTGTAGTTTTTTCAGGAACGTTAGTTGAATTTTCCTTTTCATCTGGAGTATTTTTATTCTCATAGTCCCTATAATGTTTTTTATTTCTTGCATACCTTGTACAAAAGAATCGTTTTCATCCCTTCTTGCATCAGACTCCTCTATTATTTTGATTTTTTGAATATCGGGAGTTGGTAATTCATCGCGTGATTCGATTGCACAGCGAAAATTCTCAAAATCATCGGGTAAACGATATAACAGCATTATTGCTAATAACTCCTGATTGATTGTGATATCCAATACCTCCAATTTGTCTACAATATCAAAAAATGTATCCAGATGCTCTCGTACATTCTCTCCGGGTGTCATCTTATTCAGGGTGAGTCGCTTCAAAAGTGTTGCTTTCCTTGCAGGCCCCTTGGACTGGTATACAGTTTCCAGTTTCTTCCAAATTTCCATCGAAGTTTTACACGATTTCACCTGCTTGAGCTCTGACGGACTTATGCAAAGAATTAGATCGGATTTTGCTTTTCTATCACCAATTTCCTAGTTCTCAGCTGCTTTTGATGACTCTAGATTGCCATTTACAACTTCTGGTTTGACTATAGATCCATTCACAAAGCCCCAAAGATCATTTTTCACCAAAACTGCTTCTACTTGAAGTTTCCAGGTGTCATAATTATTTTTATTCAAACATTCGATTCGCATAGTATTTCCACTCATTATGACCCACAATATATACTTATTCTAGGACAGATAGTTTCAGAATTGTCCTGGGCCCATAACCTGTTGTTTTTGATGAACTTTTATTCAGGAAAACCAAAGAACTCCAACAAAACTAATTCAACATAACAGTTCAATTCCACTGAAGGTGATATTTTGGCGTTGCATGTTTCTTGTATCTACCTATTATAACTAACTATATGTGCAACCTAAAAATGTATTCCTGTAAATTTATAAATATAAAATGGTAAAACAGTAAAAACAAATGAAGATGTGTAGAGACTATAGAGCGATAACAATATTGATGATCAGATCATATTTACACGATTAGAGAGAAAATATAACGAAATGATAAATGTTGGGAGAAGGATATACTTACTAATATTGATTACTTGAAAATTTTAAAACATTTTTTGAATGTAGTAGAGCACTGGCGCAACAATAGGGTGGCAATATGCCTAGGGCCACCCGCCAGAGGGGGCCCCTGGCATTGTTGATTGTTATGAGAATTGGTTGTTTGTGGCATACATAGATTTGTTTTTTCGATATCCTAGTGATTTACATACATAGTGATTTATCAAAGAGGCACTACAACGTTGGTTGACCTTCTTTACATTGAGAGAGGGCCTCATCCCATGAATTTGCCACGAGCCTCTAACGTATAGTTACGCCACTGTTGTAGAGACTATAAAGCGATAACAATATCGAGTTACTAAAACATATTTAAACGAATAGAGAAGTATATACCTATAAATAAATAGACACACACCTTAATAAACATATATTTATGATGGTGGTTTGGTTATTCTTTTATTTTATTTTGATAAATAAATAATTATTTTTGTTTCTGATAACCACTCATCACAACAAATTGTTCAAAAATATTTGTAATTTCGAGTGATACTTTTGATTTACCTACGCTAAGAACTTTTGAAAAATAAATAGTTATCACACAATCATGAATTGTCCGGCTATGTTACCTTTACCTATGCCTATGGTTCGCATGAGTTCCTTTTCTCTCGTCTAATTCCACATTTTCTTTCAACATTTTCTCGTGACAGATAGTATCGAATGCTTGGGAGAGATTGACGACTATTCAGATTGTAGGAGTTTTTTTGTTTCAGCAGTTAATTTCAATATTGCATCTTCGGTTGATCTTCCCTCTCTAAAACCGTACTGTCTGTCACACTGATGTCACGCTGATGCTTCTTCCACCTTACTATAATATTCCTTGAATATGTTACTAATATCCACCAGATCTGTGTACGTCTGATTATCATAATTAATTTCTTCAATTTTAGGATTCGATTTATTTTCATTACATATTTCAATAACACATTTCCAAACACCCTTGAAGAATTTTTCATTTTTCAATAATCTTGTTTGAGTATAGTTTTTATTTTTTAACAATAAATTTATAATTATACACCAATACTGTTTCTTTAGATTCAGGTCATTTGGATTATTCCGTAGACTTTTGTATATTTTTTTTTGTTATTTACGTTGGCAAACCTTTTGTTTCTTGGAGATATACTTTCTTCTGATATGTTTTCATAAATGTATTTTCTTCAATTTGGAATTTCAGTGTTCCTATGAAATTGTTTGCCATTTGATCAATGTCCGTTTCATTATATATCCCTATCCATGTTCCATTTTTCAGGATAATTTTTACATTTTTATAGTTTATGAATTGTTTTCTGGTAGTATTTTTTAATTGTCTTGTTTTTGATATTGAATTCCTTAAAAATCAACGCAATTGGGAAGTGGCCTGTGATATCATATCTGAATATGAATGATTCAGCAAGTTCGTCTCCATTTTTTCTTTATACAAAAAAATGATCAAGGCATGTTAGGCTATCTGGTCTTGTATATTCATTAATATATGATATGAACCCATGGGGGCTCATTATATTTTTTAGTCTTCAACATCTTTATCATTGTCATCTAATAAGTTGATATTTAATCACCTGTTAAAATATGTTCATATCTCTATCATTATTAGATTCTAAATACGCATGTAATCCTCCATTGAAGGTTTTTGGGTAAGTTGTTGGAGATCTATACAAAATTGTTATTATACAGTGCGGTCCATATGTATGGATTACATTAATTTTGAGCGTTATTATGTATTTGGCAGTCTCTTCGAGATTAACCCGTCAAGTTCAGTCATCACACCCCTTCGTGGTCACTTTGGAGACCTGCAGAACATCACTTTCCAAAGACTCGTTCATCCAACGAACAGCGAGGCTTTGGAACTCATTGCCTAGGGAGGTGTTCCCCGAGGCATACAACCTCCAGAAATTTAAGAAGAACACCAACTCCTACCTTCTTTCCCTTGGTTCCCACGATGTTCTCTGAACATTACAGGATATCCCTTTTCGTGGAAACCGAACATAAAAAAAAAAGTATGGAAATATAACCCCTTCCTTGCACCCCCTCTGAATTATGAGCCCCACCTCAAAAATTTTAAATGAGAAGGGGGGTCATGTGGCAGCATGTTCAAAAGGGATTTTCATTCTCTGTTCAGCAATATTAAGTTTTTCAAATTTGGTGCAATCATAACTGAGAAAATTCATTTTGAAAATGTAAAAGTTTGATACTTTACGTAGAATGAAGGAAATAATGTCACATAATGTTCAGGAAGTATTTTTCAATTTTGTAGGACCTCAGGGGTTATGGTGTTAATTTTTCCCGTTATCCTAACTTTTAAATCTGCAATATTGTCTGGTCTATTGAAATATACTTTTGATTTTGAATAACATCATAAGAAATAATCAGGTATTTTGCTAAACGTAAGGGAAAAGTCGTTCAAGACACAAAAAATCAATCACAAAACCCACATGAATAATGTAATGTCAATCTAGTAGACTACTGTTATTTTGATATTTATAAGTTGCTGACACACGTCAGTGTATTAAAAAATATGTGTGTGTGTGTGTGTATATGATTTAACTATGGCTCATTTATCCGAAACTCAAAGAATAGACATTTTAATTATGATTGTATGGGTAATGAAAAGTTTGGAAATGTTTAATAATAAATACCCTGGTCAACACGTCTCACAGTCTACAGTTAGCAACATAGAAACAAAATTTCGTGAAACTGGACATGTGAAAACTATTCAAAACCAGGTCAAATGTTAAATTGGATGAGGAAAAAAAGTTAGATGTATGACCACGCATAAGTTTCTACAGAGTAATCCGATTTTGATGATTCTTTTTTTATTGGATGAATCAAAGTTGGTGTCATTTGAATTCAAGAAATTCACTTCCATAGGCAGGAAAATAATTGTTCACCCAAAACTTCTTATCAAAAAATTAAACCGACGAAAAACGAAACTGAAAAGCGAGAAATGAAATAAACAAACAATGATCATTAAATCACTTGAAGAAATAATGAAAACGCAGCGCTGCCGCGCATCCCGCGACTATCATTTGTATGATTTACTTATTTTTTGCTATTGAAGTAACAGGTTATTTGTCCCTAATTGAGTCTATCAGCAGCAAGAAAGTCTCAGATTTCTTAGAACCTCTCGCCGCTGAGTTGAAAAACTTCCAAAAATCTCTTTTACAAGTTTACATCTGAACCCATCCTTGGGACTGAAATATCCTTTATTGTGACGACAAAAATCGGGTTCGTCCCTGGAACTCTACAGATATAAATTACATAATAACAACTGAATCTGACATATATCAATAATAATACTAATCATCATTTTTCATAAAAATATGAATCAATACACAGAATGTTAAAACAAGAAGTCGCACATCTCCAAAACACATATCAACCCTAATCAGAGACATATTAGTTTGGACTTGAGCAGATCAATATATCTGCAATGGATCGAGCATATCTAAAATGTCATCAGTTATTTATTTCACTTCATTCGTACAATAATTAATATTATTATTCATAGACTGAAACCACCAGTTTCCGCATAGAATAATGAAACTATCGTCTTTTTGAACCGGAATAATTTAATGATATCGATTCATTTGAACATGCACCTTCCCAGTGGATTCAGTGACCTGTGTTGGATCGAAGATATGCATACTATGACCGATTTCGGTATTCGGAATGCATAATCTTGTTTTGTTTTTTCACTCAATATGAACTTTGCTCCACGAGTGACTTGGAATATCAAGGAGTTATTTGAAAAAAATCTATTCTGAAAATGTTTAATGAATATAATGTTATGATCATAAGTATTTTTAAGTTCTGTTACAGTAACTAACAGACCTTCCATTCCTTAGCATATTCTCATGTACTGTAAGTTGGTGAAACATATTTTTCTACAACCCTTTACGAAAAGACGTCATTTTGTAATAGAATACCTTCAGCGAAAACGTGATTTCCGTCGCAAGTGAGAGAAATTCTCATAACGTTAACTTTCGTTTCTAGTGACGAAAATTAAATTTATATTTTCAATCATTTCCCGTCCTCGTATACAATGTTTTGATGACTTTAAATTATCAATAAACAAAGACAGGAATCATTTCTATAATCAGAATGCATTTTTTTACTTTTGTTTAATTAAAAAGCAAAATAGAATCGTAAAAATACCGTGAGATTTAAAAACAATATATATCTAGTTGCCTGGTTTCATTAGTTTGACGTTTCTCGTTAATTGTTTGGGCTTGTCAGTTTGCACTGAAAGCATTGTTAATTTTTTAAGTTATCATGATTTCTGATTCGGAAAGTAATTCAGATTTTCCAAATACACCACCAGAAATAGCAAATCAAGCTGAGGAAACCTGTTTGGATTTATTACCAGTGAAATATAAAAAGAGATATGAAGAAATATATGCAAAATTCATGGATTGAAGAGTTGATAATCACGTAAATTCATTTTCGGAAACTGTGCTGCTTGCGTATTTCGGATAGTTGTAAAAAAAAATTAAGTCATCGACGCTATGGTCTATGTATTCGATGTTGAGAACCACTTTATCGATTAAAAATAATATCGATATTAATAAATATCCCAAGTTACGTTCTTTTTTTAACAAAAAATCTAATGGTTTTGAAAGTTAAAAGTCTAAAAAAAATTCTTTCGATGAGATACACACTTTCTTAAAGAATGCACCCGACTCCAAATACTTAATGACTAAGGTAAGTTAATTACTTCATTATTGCGACAAATTTTTAATGATATTAATATTAACGTTTGTACGTAGCCTTAGTTTTTGGATTTTGGGCGGCTTGTCGTTGCCATGAATTAAAAGATTTGACAGTAAGTTATGTATAAGATACCAGCAGTATACTCTTAGTTACAATACGTAATACAAAAACAAAAGTACCGCGTTCCTTACATATTTCTGGGTTCTTCTACGAGATTTCTGATATATATATGAACCTCCGTCCACTAGATGTGGACAAAATAAATTCAAGTTTATTTATTAACTACCAGAACGGAAAGTGTACTAGACAGGTTGTGGAAATAAATAAATTCAACCACATTAGCGTTGTTTAAAATTATTTAAAAATAAATTTGTACTCTATGTGGTGTGACAGGTTAGGAGGAATGAACCTCGCAATTATATTTAAGCCAACGACACCCGACGGGTGTCACTCGGAAATAGTTACAGTGGTGCCAACTGATGTTGCCAGGTGAGGGTAATGTTGAAAATGACTATTATTTGATATTACATTGTTGTCAATTTTGATTGATATCCAAAGACAATAAATAAGAGTAGATCTCACTCAAATGGTTAATATCTTTTTTTTTATTCATACAATTATTTTCTTGGTAAATGAAAGCCATTTCCAAGAATGTTCTCTTAGATGTTATGTGACTTTCACAGAATCGTCATTCATCTGGTGTCAAATTTATTCACATGTCAGCCAGAGCACATCTTTCAGAGTGCAATCTTTTATGAGAAATTATTCTGTTCGATAATGATCTTGCGTTTAACCATATATTGTTTATTACAACCATGACAAGGAATACTATAAATTACATTTGACATTGAAAGTAATGGGGTTTCATCTTTAACTTTAGAATAAATTGATCCGATTGTCAGAACTGTTTTATATGATATTTTCAATTTTTCAGGATTGTGAAATATCTGGAGAGTTTAGCAGTGATCTCTCCTTCCTTTTTGATAATACACATTTTTCTTTCAATAATAAAGTTATAAATGGATGATTTGTTAGACAATGTAATTTCAGTTTTCTTTCCCAATCTGAACTTCATTGAAAAATGTGTTGATGATATTATATTATCATTACCGAATGATGGTGTGCATGACATTCTCGATATTCTAAATAGCTATGATCCTTACATCCAGTTCACAATTGAAACTGAGAACAGCGAAAATTCCGTACCATTTCTTGATACCAAGCTTATACGGACAATATGAAACAAGCTACTGGTAGATTGTATAGGAAACCATGCAGCTACAGCCTATGGAAGTGAATTTGGTAAAACAAATTAAATTAAGAGTACTGACAATCTCAGATCCTAAATTCCATAAACAGAATTTCAACATCCTCTTTAACCTTTTCTTAGAAAATTCATATTCAAGGAATTTACTTGATAACATTCTATATAATACTTCGTCTCACTTAGAAGTACTAGCCTTAAACAGTAAAAACTCGAACATTGTCTCAAACAACAAAAGTAACACTACGCCTACTCAACCATTTTTCACTTCAATACCATATATAAGAGAGATCACTCCTAGACTCTCCAGATTATTTCAAAATCCTAAAAAATTAAAATATCATATGAAACAGTGCTGACAATCAGATCGATTTATTCTAAAGTTAAAGATAAAACTCCATTACTTTCAATGTCAAATGTAATTTATTGTATTCCTTTTCATGGTTGTAATAAACAATATATTGGTCAAACGCAAAGATCATTATCGGACAGAATAATTTATCATAGAAGTGACTGCAGATTGCACCCTGAAGGATGTGCTCTGGCAGTGAATGTGCTAGCTACAGAGTCACATACATCTGAGTGAAGTCTTAGAAATGGCTTTCATTTCCCAAGGAAACAATTGTAGAAATAAAAAAACAGACATTAACCATTTGAGTGAGATCTACTCTTATTTATTGTCTCTAGATATCAATAAAAATTGATAACAATGTAATATTGAATAATAGTATTTTTTTCTTCCCCCCTATGGCAACATAAGTTGGTAATAATCTAACAGTTGGCACCACTCTAACTTTTTGGTGTCATCCATCAGGTGTCGTTGGCTCAAATATAATTGCGAGATTCATTCCTAGCCTGTCAGTTTCACTCATCGCACCACAAAGTGTACAAATTCATATTTATATAATTTTAAACAACGCCAATGTGGCTGTAGTAACTTTGAACTTCGTTTCATTCCTTGATCTACGTTTTTTTCCTTTTGTATCACCATGTTAGATGCATACGTTCAACATCATTGAAACCAACCTCATCAAAGTTGTAAGTAGCATGTTTCGCACGTGAATAATTATGACTATTGGTTATTTCCATCTCTTGTAGTCTCCCTGATGATGGAAATGAACATTTCCGAAAGCTTGGATGAACCTTAATGACTTCACTTTTTCATTGCTACTGATCCCAATATCCGTAGTCTTGTATATATATATATATATATTGTTATGATGCGTTGATTGCGATAGTTTTTATTTTATATTTGTTTATTTACTTTCCACAATCAGACATCATGACAAAATATATATTTTTTGTATTTTGTTTTACTAATATTTTCCTTTTCTGTTATTTTCCAAAATATTTGAGCTAGTTCTTTTTTTTAAGATTTATTCAATATGTATTGATGAATAAATATACCCATATAAATATTCAATTCTTTACCTTCTTTCCTTTACCTTATTTCCTTCACCTTCAGCTAATTCAATCGGTACGCCTATGGATCTCAGAAGTTTGTTCTACTGTGGAGCCCTCTGGACGTCAATTTCAGAAATTAGCAATTCATTGTTGATGAAACATTGAAAATAAAGTAGAATTTCATCAAAATAATGATTTTCTTTATACCCATATTACACTATGCCTTTTTAGTGCCTATTTGTCTGCCTGACTGCCGGTGGCTGAAATTTTAAACAAATACGCATGCGCGCGAGGCTATTTTGTTGATTGTTTGAGGCGTGAAAATAAATAGGTCTGGTTCTATTTTTTCCGCCTGAATGGAGGGGATTTCAAGGACGTTTGTGGAAATGTCAGGTTTGCCAAAACAGTGGACTTGACATAACCAACAAATAAATGAAATTAATCACATATTTTTCGTTTTGTTCAGTATGACAGAAAAGAATAAAAAATATTGAACCAGATAGGGAAAAAGTTGAAACAAATAGTCCAGGTATACTAAATTACTTAATCATTTAAGGTAAATGTCAATTTTCTTAGGTTTGCAGCTCTGAAATTAGCGCCTGGAACAATCATCAGAAAGGCACAGTGTGATAGTGCCAGTTATTTGGGGAAATTTAGCCAACAAATAGCCATGAAAATAAGCCCAAAAATAGGCACGAAAAAGGCATAGTGTAATAAGGGTTTTATTCAGGTAAAGCTTATATTACTACCTAGTCTGCGATAAATAACCTAATTGGAGCCTCAGAAACAAGTATATACAGCAAAAAATGGAATCATGGAGTAAATTCAACCTCGTTTTGTAGGTTATGTGTTATTTAAAGTAGGTGAAGAGTTCTATGGAAATTGTTTCAAAGTTCAGTTCTTATTTGCACTGTGGCAAGTTTTATGGTTTCAACAAATACCTGGGATCTCCTGTACCAAACTACTCAGCGTTTCGGATCCTCTCCCTCCCGTTCTTGGAAACTGCTACTGCTCTCGTCACTGGGACTTCTCCTCATTTATGAATTTCCAATGAAGCAAAGGTAATGTTAACTCTACATTTGTGATTTTTTTATCTGGTAGTGTTCTTCATATGTTCCTAATGTTTTCTTGGCTAATAAGTGATTTTATTCCAAATTGTTTGTTTGCTCCAAATTTAAATTTTCAACGTGGTTCTTTCCAAAATTATTTTTTTTTCACCATCCACCTCGCTTGTTGATTCTCTCTCCTTGATACCAACACATTTTGTTTTTCTTCTCGAATTTTCGATTTTGACACACTATTTGTAGCACTTTTCATTATTTTCACTTCTTTAACAATTTTTATTTATGAAACTTTTCTACCCAGCTTATAATCTATATACAATACATGTAAAATTATTCTTTTGACGTTTCTACTTTTTATATTTTCAAAATCACTAATTTTGCATGAAGATCTCTCCTAGCATCTCATTGGCTGTTGTGTTCAAATCCAATTTCATATACAGGATGTTTGAACTCTTAATATTTTGTTATCTGCTTGTGATCAAAAATATATTCATAAATTTTGATTTCTAAAAATTTTAAAATCATGCCAATTGATTGTGATGTTGAAAACTTGTTTATTTCAAACATAGGTATCGATTAATATTATACAAGGTTTCAGAAAAATGGCAGAATCTTCAGAAAAACTGTAAAATAAATAGCACATACGAATATTTTTTTATTTATGGGTTTTTCTTTATTATTGTAATTATTTCAACTCTTAAAACGTTTAACCTACTGGTAAAAATAACAATAATATATATATATATATATATATATATATGTGTGTATATATTCGGTTACGACGTTGTTGAGTTATGGCACTGAAATGTAAGGTTCTGAGAAAGACCATTACCCTATATACGAATATTGTATGTACCTTGATGAAATTTAGAAGGGATCCTCAGAAATGCATAAGCTCACATGAAAATTAGTCAAAATATACTGGATATTCAAAATAATGGTTGCAGTTTTGAGTATTTTTTATGGCACTCAGTGGCTGAAAAATCATTTTGAATATGAAACAATTACGAGAGGTATATTCAGGAGCAAAACATCAATAACAATGTAACACGTATGTAATTTAACTTGATATATCAATTCCTAAGAATGGTACCTAGATATAGGTTATGGAAATTGTGTTGACATTAGACCATTATAATATTAGACGTAATATTACTGCAGGCTAGTTGAAACTTCATTTTCGGATCATTCGAATCAGAAGGAGGAGTAGTAAAAACAATATCTTTCAAATGAAATGAAAAAAATCAAGTGGTGATTAATTTGGCGAATGAGACAGCCTCCGGATCTTTATCACCAATCCATCTATTTCGATAGGTTCCATACAGATATTCAGTTACAACCTGTGAATCATGAGAAAGAGCACCGTATTGTTGACACCATATTCCTTGTAGTTCTGCTATTGGAATATCTTCCATCAACTGGATCAACTGAAATATCGCAACCAAATGAGATTTCCATCGAATAAGAACATACCACGCGTTACTGACGAAAAAGCTCACGGAATTGAATACGGAAGATTGAACGAATCCGTTCTGAAGAAAAAAAAATTGCCTCCACTAGCAGCTGCTCTTCAGTCCACCATGAGTTTGATAAAGAATACCCTCATTCCATATCTTACCAGATTGTTTATACAATTGTGATTTCCTTTTTTCTAAACAAACAGTCATATTACCTGAATATAATAGTATACCAGCCTACAACCAATCTGTTTTAAATTCACATTTTAATATATCCATATATACAGACGGAAGTAAAGATATTAAATGAGTGGGCAGTGCCTTCTATATACCAAATATAGATATGGTGTTCAAATATCGAATACGGATTTGTGTAGCATTTTTATTACAAGCTTTTATTAGTTTCACATATCCTGATGTTTGTCATCAAATTTTGCAAGTTAAATTTGACCCATTTCTAGTTGTTCGATTAATGTGAAATTCGGCAGGTGTTCATAGTACCCGTGACAATGCATTATGCATTTGTTGGAGAAAAAGAAAAGAAAATGGCGGCTCCAAGATGGCGGACGAGATTTGTGTTTATTGTCTGACCCGATTCAAAATTGGTATGTGGTGGTTTTCAGGGTCGAAAATTAGGAACTTTCTGCAAAAAATTCATAGAATCAAATGGGCTCCAAGATGTCGACGATTCTGTATTATGGTCGATTCTATTCAAAATTGGTATGTGGGGGTTTTTGGGGTCGGAGTTATGAATTTAGTCAAATTATTAAATTGGTATGTGGGTGTTAGGGGTTTTTGGGGTCGGAGGTTATGAATGTAGTCGAAGATTATTGATTTTTTGTCAAAATTCATAAATTGAAGATGGCAGCTCCAGGATGACGGTCGAGTTAATCTATAGATGGTCTCCTCGTTGAAGAACTAGATAGCTCAGAACTTACAGAAAAAAGGCGTCATAAAAACGACTTTAACAAAAATGCATAGATTAAGGCGTACTTACTGAAAAGCACAAAATGAAATAATAAAAAAAAACCTTTTCGAAAACAAGCTTTTATTCAAATACTCTGGAAAGTACGAAATAATTGCTTTGGATGTGTGACGTAGGTTATTCCGTGAGTTGTAGATTCAAAAGCTGGTCGCATCTGTATTCGAAATGAAAACTTTGCGCGACAAGTTCTTGAATCTATAACTCACGAAATAACCTACGTCACACATCCAAAGCAATTATTTTGTACTTTTTAGGGTATTTGAATGGAAGCTTGTTTTTAAAAAGGATTTTTAAAATTATTTTATTACAGCTGAAGCTGTCGCTATTGAATATATTCAAATTGAGGGGGTGAGAAGGGGCACAAGTGACAATTCCATATTTTGTGAAAACGCAATTTAAAGTTGAATTATTTTGATAAATGCCCTGAAACACTCGAGTCCGTATAATGCTTTTGCCGCCACTAGATCTCTGCACATTGAAAACATTCGCATTGTACCCCTTTCCCTCCAACATTTCATTATGCATCAACCATCTATAACCGCACTTAACTTTCCTTTAAAGTGTACCCTTTGGCTTTTCACTCCCTCAATTGGTATTCGCACAGTGGTGTTCAGGATATCATAATTTTTTTGGATTCCAAATCAGTGATAGTGATATAGTGATAGAGTGTTGGTAATACACAGCTGAACTATTTGAATAAACCAATCATATGTAGGTTAACTTCATTAACTTCATGCAAATTGTGATAAAGTGTGACAAGTAATGAAAAAATTGATATATTAGCAAAGGAGGCACGCATATGTAATAATTTTGAAAATGTATCCTGTTATCCCAATATTATAAGCCAATACAAACAGAATGTACTCAACGAGTGGAAACGTAAATGGTCTGAAATAGGACACCAGTCCGACAACCCTTATTTCCAGATTCACTCTGAACTTCCTTAAAAAGTAGCACATATATTCGAATTCGGGGTGAATAAAAACTTCAGTTGCATTATCTCCCGGTTAAAACTTAACTATGGACGGTTCCTGTTACACTTGGGCGTGCCTGGAAAACGTTCTTGGCTTGGAACTTTGAACATAGCTCAGAACTGGCTGGCAAAGCAATATCAATTCGCTTCCTTGTCTGTCTGTTTCTCTATCTCCTTGTCTGTCTGTCGGTTCGGTACAAATTTTTCATTCAATCTCAATCTAACTTGCCGATGAACTAGAGACTTGAAACTTGAACATGGTTCAAAACTGGATGACTATGCTATATTAACTTGCTTTCTTGTCTGGCTGTTTGTTTTGTTTGTCTGTTCGGTAAATATTTTTCAACAGGTTTGAGATCGGTGAATTAAGTGTGTAAGACAAAGAAAAAATTGTTGAAAAATAAATGAAGAAATATAATTTCTAACACTCGACCAAAAAGCAGAAAATGATGATTTGAATATTTGTTTTCAATATACAACGGAATAATTAAGTGTGTAAGACAAAGAAAAAATTGTTGAAAAATAAATGAAGAAATATAATTCCTAACACTCGACCAAAAAGCAGAAAATAATAATTTGAATATTTATTTTCAAAATACAACGGAATAATTAAGTGTGTAAGACAAAGAAAAAATTGTTGAAAAATAAATGAAAAAATTTAATTTAAAAAAAAAAATTTTTTTTCAATATACAACGAATAAAGAGTATATAATAATATCTTCTAGCCCCATACCCATGAAAATACTCGTGAAATTTCAAAAAACGTCGGGCAAATGCCATAGATAATAGTTAGGAGTATAAGGAATAGCTGTCGTTGAGAAACTCACACAACATTCAATGAAGGGCAATTAAATAGTTAGTGAATCTCATAAGTAGGTATTTTCATAGCTATTAAAAATGAACAATAACATATATTAAGAGAATTTTCGATCTGTATGGGATGATGGAGTTATAAATCTATATGGGGCTAGAAGAAATCATTTTATACTTTTAGTTCGTTTTGAAAATGTAGTAGGTGTAATGCACCATTGATAATTTTTTTCTGACACATGATATGTCTGTTTGATCTACAATAATTTCAAAACCAATGGATGAATTGTGGAAAACTAACCTATGGGCCGCGCCATAGGTTTTTAATTTACTTTCAAAAACACTTGGTATCGTCAAACAATCGACTGAAACTCTTGAATAATTAATACTATTGACACATTTCATCATGCAAACTCGCGATGAATTCACTGACCCCTATCGAATCGAATGTATGAACAGTATGAACGATTCCAGTATCGAATACGATGCATTTATTTTATCGTTTGCCCACGTCAATTCATTCATGTCATGTTTCAACATGAGTAGCTCTGGATATAGATTCCAAACCTCACCTCGTTTGCATTACAAAATTCGAGTAGGTGTAGTAATGAGACTGTTATCTGCTTGTGAAAATAGAGGGCTATTATTATCATATAAAACAGATATTGATATGCGCATAACAAAGGAAATTTCTCACTAATTGACTTTTTTATGATGCAGTAGTGCTCCTTGGTCCTAAACATACATAATAGATATATTTATCTACTCCTATTAAATTATATATTGATTATTCAACTGCTTTTGAGCAAATATTAGTATCTATAAACAAACAACGTGAGTCATAATAACTCACTACTATAACTCACTATAATGAATCGGAAAAGATTCTTGGAATTATCTACGAACCGAATATCAAGGTGGCTCTGTTCTTCTGCACAAGCCGTTTTGGCCGAAAAGGGAACAGTCCATTATTGTTATTGAGGGGAGTAATGTCACTTGAATAATTTTGACGTTTTCAAATTAAGTTGATACCTGATTATTCTGAATTTTGTGCAGAAAAAGATGAATTTGGATAGTGAATATGAATTATTATGCACACCTCCAGAAATAAGACAAGTAGCTAATGTTACCATACAGAATTTATTGTCCGGAAAATCCCAAAACAAATATAAAGGTGTATACAAAAATTTTCAAGATTGGTGTAGCAGCAAGAACATTAAGTCATCGTTCACAGAAAATGTACTTTTGGCATATTTTAGTGAACTTAGCACTAAATATAAAGCATCGTCCCTATGGACTTTCTACTCCATGCTAAGAAGCACACTAAACATAAATAATGGAAAAAATATAGAGAATTATTCGAAATTACGCGCGTTTCTTAAACGCCAATCAGAGAAACATGAAGCTGAGAAGGCAAAAATTTTTAGGCCAGAACAACTTAATCATTTCATAAATGAAGCTCCTGATGAGAAATATCTGGCGACAAAGGTGGTAGATCTCACAATATTCAATCGTTTTCATCATCTAGTCAATTACATAATTTATTTTAGGTTGCTTTATTAATGGGCATCATGGGTGCTTGTCGTGCAGCAGAATTGTACTCTATGCAAATTACAGATTTATTTTAATGGTCAGTGCAACAAATACAAAAACGAAAATTGCCAGAAAATTCACTGTTACGGAAATTTTTTAAACCATAGTTAGGAAATATTTAAATCTTCGTCCTACTGATATATCGCAAACGATATTATTCTTTAAATTTCAAAATGAAAAATATCACTCACGAAGAATTGGCATTAATAAATTTGGAGCAATGGGGAAAGACATTGCTACATTCTTAAAATCACCACACTGTAATTTATATACAGGGGCATTGTTTTCGCCGCTCGTCGGCAACTTTATTAGTAGATGCTGGAGGGGATATAACGGCACTGAAACGCCATGGCGGTTGGCGATCAACTACTGTGGCTGAGAGGACGTTGATGATTCCGAAAAGAATAAGACAGATACTGCAAATAAAATATACAGTTCTATAACACCTCAACCAGTTAGTACATCAACAACATTTATGCAACAAACCCAAAATGAAACAATAAACTTGCATGATTCAGTCCCACATATTCAGTTTACTGGTTGTTCGAACTTTATAGTTAATTTTATCAATAAAAAAAATGAGTAATTACAATTAAAATTTGTATAGCATTGTTATAGGTAACTATTGAGATTTGTGAATAAAGTTTTTTCTCTGTACTTGTATCTTAGTATTTATTGTTAAAGTCGTAGATAAATTATGGTATTCAACTTGCGGTAATGGTCATAACTCACTTGATGAATTACAACACTCGCCTGCGGCTCGTGCTGCAAACTTCATCTGCGTGAGTTATGACCCACATTACCGCTCGTTAAATAATATAATATTGCTTCTACACAAAAGTTAACATCACGTCAAAGATTATAAAAAAAGTATTACCCCATAAGGTAATACTTCTACTATATCAAAGAAATCATTTTCTCAGCATGAATGAAGCTTAAAGAATACAACTATATCAAAAATATTCTTAAAATTATCAACTGAAAGATCAGGTACAAAAGGAATTGAAAATTACAGTTTTAAAATATAAAAGGCGAGATGGAACAATATTACGAATTCAAGAATTCATGTAGACTGGGTACGGTTATAACAATTTGAATTTTCACGAAACTATCCATGGACGGTGAGGAGTACAAGGAGAAAGGGGCCCTAAAAGGCAATGATTTCACTTTTTTTTCCACAAAAAAATGTGTCATTTGGGTCTCAAAAGACCAAAATATCTCGATTATCTTTCCTGTGAACACGATTTTTACGAACGTTTAAGTCGTTTTTGATAAAATTTGGTACGAAAATAGTATAGTACCTGCGAAGGGCTGATCGGCTTTTATTCGTTAGCAACTGCTTACAATTAGGAGATAGTTATAATAGTAAGTAAATTTCATTCAGAACATATGTACAACTTACAACTTATAACTGAGAAACCATAAACATAATAACAAACTAAAAAAAAGTGAACATCAAAAGATACCTACCAACTTTTTAGAAAACGCGCGTTTTGTTTTTGCAGGTTTTTTCCTGAAGAGCAGAGCGCGGCGGCGCACACAGGTGAAAATGAAGGAATAGCTGGCCAAAATTATATAAAGACGAAATATTATTTTTGTTGATAGTTGACACGTAGAATAACACTTATCAATTAATTAATCGCATGAAAGGTACTGAATGATCACATATTGCCACGTTTTTCACGAGCTTTTATTCAACTTGCTTCGTTCGCATGTCCTGTCTCTCGGGTTCAAAATTTGTAAGTGAATTTTGACACATTTCTAATCGTCCTATTGACTTTAAATTTGGCAGGTGCATATAATTTTGGTGACAATGTCTTATGAAATTTTTATTAGAGAAAAAAATAAAATGGCGGCTCCAAGATGGTGCCTGGACCAATTCTGTGATAATGTTCCGATTCTATTCAAAATTGGTATGTTGGGGTTTTTGGGGACGGAGATTAAATTTTTTTTTTCAAAATCCATAAATTCAAGATGGCGAACGACTTTTGTGATTAAGGCCCGATTCTATCGGAAATAAGTATATATGGGTTTCTGGGATTATGAATTTTTTGTCAAAACTCATAAATTCAATATGGCCGCTCCAATAGGGTCGACGAATTTTCACATTTATGATCCTATTTGACTCAAAAATTAGTATTTGGTTTTCAAAGTCGAAAATTCGAAATGGATTCGCCAATATGGCAGATGAACTTTGTTATTAATAATCAGAATCAACTCAAAATGGACTTGTATGGATTTTTGGATTCATTTACTTTGAAAACGTTTATCTTTTCTTGAGGCACTTTGCCACTTCTTTTTATATTGATGTATAAATTTTGACAACTTTGTTTTGTTGTCTGGTAGTTCGTCCTTACAATTTGTAGCCTCACGAATTTTTAAAACCAAGTATTCACATATTGACTCATTCTCATCTGGTGCGCCATTTTTATAAAAAGTAATACGTTCTCGTCGACTAATTGAGATTTTTATATCTGGAAAAAAAACTGTTTTTACTACGAGACCTCTGATATTTTTACATTCTGACTGAATATTTTTTCTGCAATTCGATTTATTGTCAATGAAACATTCTGAAATCTTTCCTACCACAATGGGAGATTCCCATTGGGAGGCAGAGAATGGAGAAAAGTGCTTCTTACCCAATTTCAAGTCTACAATTATCAATAAAAGAACATTAATACAAATTTAAAGCTAATTACTTATAATGCCTGAACATATTTTTCGTAATCTTCTGGCTCGGCGAAAGAGTGGTGAAAAATGCAATAGGATTTTTTTTCTTCTATACACCACTAGAAAAAAAAATTAATGTGTTCGACTTGACGAAGTATTTGACAGACACTGCATAATTTATATTATTCAATATTTTCACAAAATGAAACATTTGGTACGTCATGTGATGCAATAATGAATATTTATGTGGACTCAGATTCAAGATGTTCGAAAGAGACAGAACTGGAAGCAGATTATTTTAGGATATTGGACAATTTCTGATGGCACACCCTGTACAAGACTCAATGTAACGGAGTCCTAAATTTAATTACCAGTATACTATACTGACCTATCTTGTCATGAAAATATACAATGTACTGTAACGTAAATAAACTTAACTTGGTTTTATTAATTTATTTCACACTTAATCTACAACTTAATTTATATTACTACTTCACTGTATAGCTCGATCGTATGGGCTCGTTCAGACTGTTCTGACTCCACTTGAGGGTCGCCTATTTATCTCCGATACAGCATTCTCGATGTTTCGAATTCCGGCAGTTGGCGACGGCATGTTCCAATTGTTTCCAATATTGACCGTTGTTTTCGGTGGTAGAGCGACTGGATGGTTCTCGAATATCTCCGGGGATGATCTCATCGCTGTCGACGGCAACACGCGAGGCGACAGGTCCGGCCTAGGTTCGTTACATTGCCCCCTTCTTAAAGACATTTCGTCCCGAAATTTCATCCTTGGAGTGTGACGATATCTGCATGACTCCCCATATCTGCACCGTGAAGTTCGATGGAAGTAACACTCCACGGTCTTCATGATCGGTCGTGGAAGAGGGTTACAGCAAACTAAAATCTTGACGCCGCTGGATCTGAATATCGCCTCCAGCATACTTCTTAGGACTCTCCAGTCCAACCCATCAATACCACAGGACAATTTTGGAATTGCTAGATCCACCAGATTCTGGTCCACCATAGTATCTCTTAGTTTGGTGAGACTCTTCCAGACATCTTCATAGGACGGTTTATCTTGGGAATGCCTCTTGGTAACTAGGTAGTAGATGTTTCTCTGGCCTTTCTTCAACTGTAGTACCCACCAACTTCTGGATTCTGCTCCCGCAGTGTTTGGAGTTGACCAAATTTCTTGGAGAACACTACGGCGATGCCCCTGGACATTCGAAGATCTTCTGCCACACAGTGCGCTAGTGCGTAGTCAGCAGGCACCTCGAAAAGGTCTCGTGACTCCTCTCTAGTAACCCCATGTAGAACTTTCTGCCCGTTTGAATACAAGGACATAAACTTCTCGAACGTCATATCATCCTCCGGTGGCTTAAGGGTGCGAACTTGGTCATGGTTTCCAGCGTAAGGGGCCAACCTGTTGAAATGGACGACCCTTGGTTTCCCTCGGGGTGGCTTATGGATTCGGTACACAAGGTCGTTTATCCTTTTCACGATTTTATACGGGCCCTTTCCCCACGAGTTCCGCAACTTTGGTGATAGTCCACGACGACGTTTGGGGTTGTACAGCCAAACCAGGTCATCAACCTTAAATCCTCCTGCGTCGGCCTTGATGTCATAGGTCTTCTTCATTTTATCGCTGGCACTCTGGATGTTCAACCGGACTCGTTCGTGGATGTCGTCCATTCTCTGCCGAAGTTTGCTGACGTAGTCCTCTCCCGCAGTGTCTTGTCCTGGCGGAATCCCAAACTTCAGGTCACAAGGCAGTCGCAGTTCTCGGCATATTATAATACTAGCAGGAGTTTGACCGGTTGACTCGTGTACTGCGGATCGATAGGCCATCAGGAACAAATGAAGATACTGGTCCCAGTCTCTTTGATGGTCAGAGACAACCTTGGACAAGTGGCGGTTGATCGTCCTGTTCATCCGTTCCACCATTCCATCGGACTGCGGATGTACGGGCCGTGGTTCTTGTCTTGCGGATGTTCAGCGTAGACATATTTCTTGGAAAAGGTTGGATTCGAAATTTCTGCCTTGATCCGAGTGCAGCTCCATTGGAATACCGAATCGACATATCCACTCTTTCACCAAGACGTCGGCGACGGTGATGGCTTCCTGGTTGGGCAGGGCATAGGCTTCCGCCCACTTACTGAAGTAGTCCATTGCCACAAGGATGTATTTATTCCCGTGGTCGGATACGGGAAACGGGCCGGCGATGTCAATGGCGATTCTCTCGAACGGGCTGCCTACGTTGTACTGACGCATCGGGGCCTTGGGTCGTATTCGAGGTCCATTGCTAGCAGCGCATACAGCGCACTTTCTGCACCAGTCCTGGACGTCAGCTTGACAATTGGCCCAGTAAAACCGTTGCCTCACTTTCTGCAGGGTCTTCGTCACTCCCAGATGTCCTCCAGCGACTCCATCATGGATTTCCCGCAGCACTTCCTCTCTTCTGTTCCTGGGAACAATTATTTGGCGTCTGTCTTCCCCACCAATATCGGCCTCCAGCACACGTTTCAGGATCCCATTGTCCAGAATAAGAGAGTTCCATTGTACCCAATAGGACTTAACAGCCGGCGAGTAACCTGCGACTTCCTGCCATGATGGTCTTCGATTGCCCTTCTTCCAGCTGACAACTAAGCCAAGGTCGGGGTCTCTCTCTTGGTCTTTCTGGATCTTGCTGTCATTCCAGTTGTCATCCATTGCCGCGGTTCTACAAAGTGTTGCTTCTTTCTCTTCTGCTCGTCGGCAATGTGAGCAATCATCTGGACATGGTCTTCGCGACAAGGCATCTGCATTCTTATGGCTAGTTCCGGCTCGATGTTCGATCTCGAAATCGAATTCTTGGAGTCTCTCGATCCAACGTGCTACTTGACCCTCAGGATTTTTGAACTGTAAGAGCCATTTGAGAGCTGCATGGTCAGTTCTCAGCAGGAAGCTTCTTCAATACACATACTTGTAGAAGTGTTCCACTCCCTTTACAACAGCTAACAGCTCTCGCCTGGTGACACAGTAATTGCGCTCTGGTTTGCTAAGCGTCTTGCTGAAATAACCAATGACCTTCTCCTGTCCCTCCTGGATCTGAGATAGGACAGCTCCAAGTGTCACGTTGCTGGCGTCCGTATCCAAAATGAATTTCCCTTCGGGTAGGGGATAGCTCAGTACAGGTGCGTTGATCAAAGCTCCTTTCAGCTTCCTGAATGAGTCTTGACATTCTTCGGACCACTGGAACTTTGTTTGGCCCTCCGTGAGCCTGGTCAGTGGTTTAGCGATGTTGGCGAATCCCAGCACATATCGGCGATAGTATGTGCATAAACCAAGGAAACTTCGAAGTTGGTGAATGTCTTTTGGGATGGGCCAATCCTTAACAGCTTTGATCTTCTGGTCATCCACTGCTACTCCTTCCCCAGAGACAACGTGGCCGAGGTATCGCACTTCTTTTTGGAACAGATGGCATTTCTTAGGGCTCAGCTTCAATCCGGAGTTCCTCAGTCGCAGGAATACTTCCTCCAAATTTTTCACGTGGTCCTCGAACGATCTGCCGACCACAATTATGTCGTCGAGATACACTAGACACGTGTTCCATGAGAGTCCCTTCAGTACTGTTTCCATCAATCTTTCGAATGTGGCGGGAGCATTACAGAGCCCGAATGGCATAACGGTGAACTGCCACAATCCTGAGCCGATGGTAAAAGCAGTCTTTTCTCGATCTTCCTGAGCCAGTTCTACTTGCCAGTATCCACTCTTCAGATCAAGGGTCGAGAAAATCGTGGAACCAGCCAACGTGTCTAGGGTGTCATCTATTCTCGTGAGAGGGTAACTGTCCTTCTTCGTGACATTATTAAGTTGGCGATAGTCTACACAAAAGCGTGTCGATCCATCCTTTTTCTTCACTAGTACGACTGGAGAGGACCAGGGACTGTCAGATGGTTCGATAACTCCCTCTTTTCCCATATCGCTGACTATTTTGTCAGCCTCTTCCTTCTTGGCAAGAGGAAGTCTTCTTGCTGATTGCCGGATCGGTCGGGCACCCCCAGTATCAATCTTGTGCTGGACCACATTAGTTCGACCTCCTTTTCCTTGTCCGGTATCGAGATGTCTTGGTACTCCTTAACTAAATCTCTTAGTTTGGGCTGTTGAGCTGGTTTTATATCTTTGGAAGAGATGGCAACTAATTTTTCTAGTTCTGTGGGCAAGTTGTTGGGTTGGCTAATCGTACCTCGTACACTCCGGATCACTGAGGAAACTGGCGAGCAGTGCCCCAATATTGTTCCTTTCTTCAAGGTCACTGGAAAATAATTGACATTCATGACCCTTACGGGCACAAATTTGTCAGCACGCAACTGTAGTGATTCTGCTTAGTCATAATCATTTAGACAAAGAAATAACCATTCTCAAGTTCTAACACCTGCACCAGTAATTTTTAAAAGGAAGACATAATTCTCTCAGATTGTTCATTTAATGACCCATTACGGCTGAAGAATAACTCGTTGCCGCGATAAATATCATAGGAGACATTCTCGTTTGGTAATAAAATTCAGTGTTAATGGACCCGTCCTGTCTAGGGCGAGATATTCCCACATTCCAACCGCACAAAACAGACTATAAATACCTCATTTGATGGCGGTCTATGGGAAATATTCTTATGCGCTGGAATTTAATGAGTTTACATAAAAGTCACGCATTAATTTACTGAAATAACCCAACCAAGCGGGAGGAATCGAGACTATATATATAGAAACTGAAAACCGAGAGATAGATAGAAAGAGTTATAATTCGACCGTGCTCAGTTCAACTTGTCTCCATGTACGCGAGCATTTAATTAACAATCTTTATTTCAAGTACAATTAAATTCAAGTCTGATGTAAGTGATGTATCACTTACGAGAAATTCAAGAAAATTCAAAATGAAGCTAAATCGATTGCATCATAAATCTCTACCTTAGTGCGAATTAAGTTTTTGGTTCAACGAGAAATCTACAATATCAAATTGGCTCGACAAATACAATAACTACCGGGTCATCATCTGTTTATTAGTGCTTCCATAAACTTTGCATATTTTCAAAGCCAATTTCATAAATTCTATTCCTAGTCAAGAAAAGTAGCTAAATAAAGTCAAAACCCGAAAGTAAAATAATAAAACCCTAATAACCCAAATTAATGAAGGCGCGAATAAAAATTATAAATTCTATTAGAAAAATCAATTGTTAAAAATAAGTGCAAGTGATTTACCTGAGAATTATGTAAGTACGTTTGAAAGATCATGTTTGGAAGGTCAATTCTCCTAGTACCTTATTCCTAAATATTTTGGTTACTATGATATACAGGGTATGTGTTAGTCCTTAGTCGAAAGTAAGAAAGGATAAAAATGAAGAGAAATATTAATATTAGTGAATACCCTTATGTAGACCAAAACTTGACATACTATCATCTTCTATAATTGTTTATTAGCGAAATAGCCTATTTGGTTTTAATTGGTTATGTTATATGATTGTGCATGTATTTCAAGATTAGATTAATTATATTCATTTTATTTACTCTGTCCCTTGCATTATTTCCTGTGAATTCAAATAATAGTGGGTCTGTAAATCTGAATGATAAATGAACAACCCACGCTCAACTATCTCTCAGGGCAGAGAGGAAGTCTAAAGCCGCTCTTAGATCTTCTTCTAGGTAAATCGAAGACCTCTTTGATTAACCACTCCCTGGGCGATTAAGATCTCCCTTTCAATACATACTTGGGGTAATTATTAAAACCACCGACCATCTACCCCTTTGGTAGGCGGTTAGTTACTTTATTAATTAACATCTCGAGTGTGGAGCAACCCATAACAATTGGTGGACAGGTGTGTGATTTTTCATATAAGTCCACCCCGTGCGCTCATGACACAACAAGGTCTTCCCTAGTGCAATCCCTCGTCCAATTTTCTCATCATGAAGTTTGGGCTCGAACATCACCACGTTTCCACTGCTCGTACTCCCGTCCAGGCGAGCCTCCAGAATGGTTTCAGCCCTCTCAGGTACGCTTACATCTTCAGCCAACAATACACGGATCAACCCCTCACTTCTCCCATGAAGCACCAGCTCTTCTCCGTTGACACGTAGGACGCCGTCTTTGAAATCCAATTCAAACCCTCTGGAATTCATGATGTCCATTCCGATGATTGCATCGTCTTCGATGTCCGCTACAAGTGCCTGATGTTTCACTTTAGTGCTGCCCAAAATTATTTCAATCGGTAGCTCGCCATATACAGTAGCTGGCTCCCCTGTTGCTGTGCGTAGCTTCCAAGTTGTCGGTTCAATCCGTTCCGGTGTTCTGGCAAAGGAAGGTCCGAGAATTGTCCTAGTCGCACCTGTATCTAGCAGCATGGTGCAAGGCTCGTTATTGATGAGACCGTCTACGAAAACACCTCTGTTCTGTCGTTGCAGGATAGCGACATATGCGTTGTTAACCGGGGCTTGCTGGACACAGGCCGACGATTGCCCCTTCTCGTCGACCTTCTTTAGTTTTCCTGCATCGGAGTCGTGTTTTCGAATGTTGGACATTTGCTACGCACATGTCCAATTTTGCCACAATTCCAGCATCTTATCTGTCTTTCTCAGGGAACACTTCCTTAATCACTTTCCTTATGGCAGCTTCCAAATTAGCAGGCTCCTGTGAGTCTTCCTCAATCATTCGGACTTTACTCTGGCTTTTGCAAGATTGTTTCGCTGCCTCGTATTCCAAAGCGCGTGCCAGTGCGTCTACGAGATGTGTTGGACGGGCTAGTGTCAACGCTTGTCTGGTTTCTTGGTCACGGAGTCCATCCAGGAATGCTTGAACCGCTAGTCGCTCCATTACATTTTCTGGTGTGGATGGATATGCGAGACGAACCAAGCGTGCAATGTCAGTTTCGAATTCTTGTAAGGATTCGCCCGATTTTTTGGCAGCGATTTTTCAGCTGGGAGTGGTATACGTGTTCCAAATGGGCGTGGCCATATCGTAATTCTAGATGTTTAATCAGCTGATCATAGTCCTCCTGTTCTTGGGCGGTGAGAGTTTGTAGAATATTTGTCGCTTCTCCACGTAATGCAAGTGTCAGTGCTACAGCTCTTTCCCCTGCATTCCATCCGTTTGCTTTGGCCGCTGCTTCAAACTGCCGGCGGTAATTTGCCCATGGAGTTTTTCCGTCGAACTGAGGCGGCTTCATGGAAAGCTTCCTATTTCTGAAATGACCTTGACATCTTTTATACCCTCTTGAACTTTATCCAAGTTCAAACTCAAGTCCGGCATTGCATTTTTGTTAACCATCTCTGTGGAGGGCGCACTATCAATTCGTTTTTCCAGCTTACTGATCGTTTCCTTTATTTTGTCCATTTCTGCCTCGATTCCGTCTTTGATTTCATCGCTGATTATTTCCTTCATCTTGTCCATCTCTGCCTCGACGGTTCCTATTCTTTTTTCTAGACGATTCGCCACACCACAGAGTTCTTTTTTTAGGCCTTCTGTGTTTTCAAGGAGCTTATCTTCCAGGCTTTCTAGAAGCTTCTCTTCCAGATTTCTAGAATTTTCTAGAAGCTTCTCTTCCAGATTTCTAGCATTCTCTTCCAGGCTTCTAGAATTTTCTTCCAGTTTATTCATTACCAAACTTAAATCACCTCCGGGAACTTCGAATAAAAATGTTTCGGGGTCCTCACCTTCTTGTATAAGTCCTTCTGCAAGTCTTTCCTGGAGTACTTGCTTTTTACCTGTTGTTTCCAGTTCCCTTTCCTCCAATTCCTGTTTCAATTCCGCTACCTTCAAATCCGCAAGGCGCACTTTTCTTGAACACATTTTGTCTTTGACGAGGTATCAGTCTGTTTTACACGAAAAGTTATCAGTTTGTTGAAAATTCACTTCGCGAATTCTTTTCCACGGGCCACCAGTCTATTGTCTGTTTCACGCGAAGAGTGTATCAGTTTATATTCCCACGCACAATTGTCTACTTCGCGAAAACCGGGTCACTGTCTATTTTCTGCGTACAAAAAGGTCTATCAATTTATTTTTCTGACTATCCACTCCACGATCACTTGTTTATTTTCAAAATCTCACTTCCGACACCAATTGTAACGTAAATAAACTTAACTTGGTTTTATTAATTTATTTCACACTTAATCTACAACTTAATTTATATTACTACTTCACTGTATAGCTCGATCGTATGGGCTCGTTCAGACTGTTCTGACTCCACTTGAGGGTCGCCTATTTATCTCCGATACAGCATTCTCGATGTTTCGAATTCCGGCAGTTGGCGACGGCATGTTCCAATTGTTTCCAATATTGACCGTTGTTTTCGGTGGTAGAGCGACTGGATGGTTCTCGAATATCTCCGGGGATGATCTCATCGCTGTCGACGGCAACACGCGAGGCGACAGGTCCGGCCTAGGTTCGTTACAGTACCTACTTTAATAAATAGATCAGTTGAGGTCGCGAATCTCAGCTCTATTTCCGATGGACTTTAGCTACTAAGAGAGAAGAGACCTGATTGAAATTTTTTAGAAAACCCAGGGAAATTGATTTTGTTTAGAATTATTTTCGTTGTAAATTTTGAAATAAGCCACGGAATTTGTAAAATATCAAAGATATTGATTTTTGTCCCACCCCCACGGGGTAAATCTCGTCATGGGGGGGCTAAACTTAAAGACAATCGATAACCCAACAATGAGTTCTCACATTCAAATTGAAAAAAAATCAGAATTTCTTCCCAAATTATGGGGATTTTTTTCAAGTTAGCGCTTGTCGCGTATACACTTATCACGATTCAAATAGCAGCAGCTGTATTTAATACTCATTCAAATCTTTTGAAATGAGCTTTCATATGATACCAAATATGCCGTTCGATCTTGATTGATATGGTACTTTCATTCCAAAGATAGTAGATGGAATATATTTTTTGTCATACTAACTTTGAAGTCGTGTTATCTTTGACTGGATGGATTAAAAGTAATGTTTTTATGCAAATAAACATGTTTCTTACCTTCTTGAACGGAATCCATGATAAATGGAATACTTTTAACCCTGCAGCAAATTTTACACACACAGCAAAAAGTTCTCGAAAGACTCCATATGACGATCTGTCAAGAAAACGACTTTGTTTGAAAACACACAGGTAACTAGATAAAGTGCTCGAAGTAAAATGTTGCTCACCAAAAGATGGTCTCACCCGCCCTATCAATAGTGCAACAAGTTATTGTTCAATTGAGTATCTTCAGAAAAAATTATTTTGGACACCTTTTTGGTCATTCTCACCTGTGTGCGGCGGTTCGGTCCAGCGTTCATGTTTTTGTATAATTTATCGATGAAGAAAATAAGCAGCAGGATCTTCTATGCACAAATATTTAGGTACATCTCTTGTTACATATATTTGAGCTCTAAATCATGATAATTAATAAGGTACCTGCACAGAACTTTTTTCTTAGAGTTTTTGAACGGAAAAATAAAGAAAATTCACGCAAAAGGCATTAATGTGGGGAACCCTCAGGGGCGCCCTTTTAATTAAAACAGCACATTATATTTTTTTTTTATAAGCAGGAGAGCAAGACTGAAATGTTTAAAATCCATTTTTTCTTTGATTTGTATGTAGTAAGTTTAGTTAGTTTGTAAAAACGGGTGCATGTATATTTTACTGGCAGACTAGGGGTTGGGTACAGTTGTAACAATTTTTGTGGGTACCGTTGTAACAATAGTAATATTCGTGTTTTACGTTGTAGATGCCCAGGTAACGTGTCAGATGTGTAGTGTGCGATATTCAACGCTATAAGGACGCTTATGACGAAGTTAGAAGTGGAATTTCTTTGAGACGAGTAGCAGAAAAACATGCCATCAATTATGGTTTTTTTGTACAGATATGTACGAAAACGAGTTGCTTCCAACAATGACATGCGGCAGAAGTTACTATGGGATATATTGCTCATAACAGAGTATTTACAGTAGAACAGAACGTCAACTCGCCAAATACTTCATGCGTTGTGCAGACATACATTGCGGTCCATAGGTATGGTATTAATTCATTTTTAGCGTTATTATGTATTTGTTTAAATAAACCTGAACCAGGTCGATTTCTATTGTCAATTTGACAATGTACAGTATGAAAACATTACCTCCTTCTTGCACCCCCTCTGAATTATGAGCACCCCCTCAAACATTTTAAATTAGTAGGGACGTTGTGTGGCACCTTGTTCGAAAATAATTTCCATTCTCTGTTCAGCAATAGTGAGTTTTTCGAATTTATTGCAATGATAACTAAGAAAATTAATTTTGAAAATGTAAAATTTTGATACTTCACGTAGAATTAAGAAAATAAAGTCACATAATGTTTAGGAAGTATTTTCCAATATATTTTACAATCAAATTAAATGTTCAAAATTACCACCATTCACTTCTTGACAATAAGCAAGACGATCTTGGAATTCTCGTACAACATTTTGTAGGACCTAGGGGGTTATGTTGTTAATTTCTTCCGTTATCCTAACTTTTGAATCTGCAATATTGTCTGGTCTTCTGATATATACTTTTGATTTTGAATAAACAAATAAAAAGTAATCGAGGGGAATCCAATCGGGGGATCTACGCGGCCATTCAATCGTTCCACGTCTTCCAATCCACCCATTGGGAAAGACTTCGTTCAAATAATTTCTAACAATACGTTTATAATGCGGTGGAACTCCGTCTTGTTGGTACCAAATTGATCTTTCTATTGCATTTGGATAATTAACATCAGGAAAAATATTTTTAATGTAGCTGTAAAAGTTCATAAAAAATCTAGATAAACCTCACCATAACTTGCCTTCAGAAAAATAGGGCCAATATTTTTTGTTAATGATACCAGCCCAAACGTTCCTATTTAGATATTGTGGGTGAGCCTCACACATCTAATGAGGATTTTCTCCGATCCAATATCTATAGTTTTATCTATTAACTGTTCCATTCAAATGAAAAGTAGCTTCATCAGAAAAAACAATTTTGTTTATTGCAAATCTGCTTCCATTTTGTCCATCATCTGTTCACAGAAATGTTGCCTTCTATCTGGAACATCCTCATTCAACTCCTAAACCAACTCAACTTTATGAGGATGGTATTTTTCTATATGTGAAGCTCTCAATATCGATGATTCACTCGATCATTGTCGACGGCAAGTTGTCTGCTTGTCATATGCGGATTTTTCTCAATTGCTAACAGTACATCTAACTTTTTTTCCTCTTCCATTTCAACATTTCGACCCCGTTTTGAAATAGTTTTTATATGTCCAGTTTCACGAAATTTTGTTTGTATTTTGCTAACTGAAGACTGTGAGATGTGTTGACCAGGGTATTTATTATTAAACATTTCACAAACTTCCTTTTGAGTTCTTGCTTTATTACCGCATCCAATCATAATTACAATGTCTATTCTTATAGTTTCGGATAAATGAGCCATAGTTGAATCGAATACACACACAAATATTTTTCAATGCACTGACGTTTGTCAGCAACTTATAAATATCAAAATAACAGTAGTCTACTAGATTGACATTACATTATTTGTGGGTATTGTGAAAAATTTTTTGGTGTCTTGAACGGCTTTTTCCTGACGTTTAGCAAAACAGATAAGAAAATACCTGATTATTTCTTATGGGGTCATTAAAAATCAAAAGTTTATTTCAATAGGCCAGACAATATTACAGATTCAAAAGTTGGGATAACGGAAGAAGTAAACAACATAACCCCTGAGGTCCTACAGAATGTTCTACGAGAATTCCAAGATCGACTTGCTTATCGTCAAAAAGTGAATGATGGTCATTTTGAACACTCAATTTAATTGTGAAAATGAATTGAAAAATACTTCCTGAACATTATGTGACATTATTTACTTCATTCTACGTAAATTTTCAAAATTTTATATTTTCAAAATACATTTTCTCAGTTATGATTGCACCAAATTTGAAAAACTTGAAATTGCTAAACAGAGAATCAAAATCCCTTTCGAACAAGGTGCTACACAACCCTCCTCCTTATTTAACATTTTTAAGGGGGTGCAAGAAGGAGAAAATATTTCCATACTGTAAATTGTTAAATTGGCAATAGAAATCGACCTGTTTCAGGTTTTTGTAAACAAATACATAACGCTAAAATTGAATTTATTCCATACCTAAGAACCACACTGTATGCTTCGGGGTATTTTTAAAGAGGTGAGAAGGATTTGATAGATTCAAAGGATTTGATGGATTGGATGGATTGGATGGATTGGATGGATTGGATGGATTGGATGGATTGGATGGATTGGATGGATTGGATGGATTGGATGGATTGGATGGATTGGATGGATTGGATGGATTGGATGGATTGGATGGATTGGATGGATTGGATGGATTGGATGGATTGGATGGATTGGATGGATTGGATGGATTGGATGGATTCGATGGATTTGATGGATTTGTGGATTTGATGGATTTGATGGATTTGATGGATTTGATGGATTTGATGGATTTGATGGATTTGGATGGATTTGATGGATTTGATGGATTTGATGGATTTGATGGATTTGATAAGATTTGATAGATTTGATATATTTGATGGATTTGATGGATTTGATGGATTTGATTTATTTGATGATTTGATGGATTTGATGATTTGATAGATTTAGGATTTGATGGATTTGATGGATTTGATAGATTTGATGGATTATATGGATTTAATGGATTTGATGGATTGGATGGATTCAATGGATTTCAATGGATTCGATGGATTCGATGGATACGATGGATTCGATGGTTTCTATGGATTCGATGGATTCGATGGATGTACAAAAACCTGACAGATCGATGGATTCGATGGATACGATGGATTCGATGGTTTCTATGGATTCGATGGATTCGATGGATGTACAAAAACCTGACAGAGTGGTAGCAAGACATGGAACAGGGCAAGTAGGAGGCACTTTGGTCACACAAGGCATTTGCAGCAAACGCATTGGGCCATGCGATTTCTCCAATGTTTGTATTTCCTCCCATTCGATATCAGGAACGTTTCATCAGAGACTGACCAATGGGTTCAATTGGAGCAGACAACCCGCCGTGCTGGATGCTGAATGGAACATTTCTTGTCTTTCTAAAATATTTTGAAAGACATGCATCTCCATCTCAATATATATCATGGTAAAAAAGCCAATGATTGAAATTCCAATGAGCATCTACAAACTATTACAATTTCCATTATACAGTCTGTTGCTCTCTATCCAATGATTTGAAAAGTATTTTACAGGTTCTGGGCGAAATAATTTTAAAAAATTTACAATATTTTTGATACGATGATGATGGTCCCTAAAATAGAAACTTGGCTGTTGATTTAATTTTCACAGCCCCTTCATGATTCAATAAGGATGACTTGATTTCCGAGAGGAATTACTATCCTGTATCACCACATAAAGAGTAGTATTTTTTTTCTTGACCCTTTCTCTTCTAGTCTATTAGATTGGCTAGAAAGTACTGCCTCAACTTCACGGGAAAATCTCTCATTCATCACCATGTATGACGCCGTTGATCGTGCAGACATAATCATGAATGACCATCACTTTATCGGCCACTTTATAAACTTTCAAATGTTTTTCCTTCATCGACACAAATTGTTGAATTTCATTAATTGAATGTACGTATAGAATCTAAATGTTAATTTCTATATTTCAGAATTATTGGCAAGATCATGATGGTAAATATGAAGATAATAGTTACAATTCCTCCGTACAGGATGTGATAAAAAACAAAATATTTTGAGTCTGTCATCAAAATTATTTTAGATCGAACTCCTGTCTTACAAGTGATATTCAGACACTAACGTTTCATTCATTTGGTCCCAGAGTTCGGTGCATCAACCCAATAGTAGAATACTGGGTTTTGCGTCCAGAAATATTTGAAGCATCACTAGAGTAGAGTGGTGATCTAAAGCATGTCCAGAAGCGAGTGCATGAAGTCAGCGTTGAGTCTAATTTGAATTCGAAATGAGAACAGTACAATAATTATATAATGGATTGAGATTATGCATGAAAAAAATTAATTTTAAAAGTATTTATTTTTCATTTAGTTTGTCAGTATTTTTGTGAAAAGATTTATACATGGCAAGGTTTTATCAGAGTCCTTTCGAACGACAACGAACCTTTCAAAATACTGATATTATCATAAGAGATGTGCTTTACAAGATGATTTTGAATTTTGTTCTACAAAATATTTCGAAACTGAGTGAACTATTGGATAAAAATTATAGAAAATAATTATGAAGTTAAATTGTATAAATATATACGTACTAGTTGCTTCGGTATACAGATGATCCAAACATTGCTTTTCAGATGAATCCCTCTATACTCTAGATTAATTCATTTCCAGATTCAACCTGTAATTTTTTATCAATCTGTATTGAGTTTTCCCATTCCTTAAGCCGCTCGTTTTCGAGTTATTTCGATTTTTTCCAAACTTTGAATTCGAAGGCAAGAACGAATTCTATATCAATTTTAGTGATAGGATCATCCGTCAACATATTAACAAATAACGTGGGGCCGTGCTTTACCCTCAGGTAACTTTCAATTGTTTTTTTTCAGTTTGTAATATTATATCAGAAATATACGTAAACAATACAAAATAGATCAATATAATAGATATTTTGAAGTGAATCTGGATGAATAATGCCTAAGAATGTAAAGATGATGTACTAACACAGCTGCATAACAGTATACGAAGCATCGATAAAAACATTGTTGAATTAAAGATTCTCCTCTATGATTTCCATTGCTTGGTATTGACATAAACTAGGAAAATACATGATACAAATCCATACAATATTCCGGCATTTTTACTAATTGATAATCGAGGTGAATTCAATCAAGCCATGGGACCCTAATTAACATAAGAGAGGACGCGTATATTTGGTCTCTTTCATTTTTGTGCAACTGAGGTGAATGTAAGAGTAGCCTCTATCCTGACTTCGCCTTATTTTGTGCAGAAGTAAATGGAGTCGATTAATAGTTATTAACAATATATCAGTCGAAGAGAACGAAATCTTAATTGGAGTTTGAAAAACTAAAAAACACGCCTATTAAGCAATAAGGAGTGAACAGTTGCGAATAATAAGAATAGTCATTTACCAAAAAAATTTCTTTTATGTAAAAAAGCGTGAGGTGCTTGATATCAGTTATCTTAATATAATTATGAAAACTAAGTAAAGAGCCCCCCATGCTTTTTTACATAAGGAAACATATTTTGGTCAATGACTTCATTCTTATTATTTTCAACTGTTTAGTCCTTATTGCTACATGTGTGTTTTCCAGTTTTTTAATTTATATTAGTCCATATTGCTACAAAAGACTACGGGAGAAGAACTCTTCGATTGATTCCTCCACATGGGATGACTTACTGAATTTTAGCGAATGTGCATTCATCATATCTCTGAAATGTAAATTATGCTGTGAAAAACCATTGCATTCGCCATATCTTTGAAATACATTTTTTTTTCTGACGATCTAGGTGAGAAAACCAGGTTATAGCTTTGAAATTATTGTATTGTCATCGGTTCTTGACACGAATGCAAAATTTCAAATACTTCTGGAAGTGGGTGAAAATTGATTTCGAAGATTCCATTACCTACATACATACAATGAGGTCCATAGGTATGGAATAAATAAATTTTTAGCATTATTATGTATTTGTTTGAGTCGATTTCTATTGTCAATTTGACATTTTACAGTATGGAAATATCAACCCCTTGTTTCACCCCCCCCCCTGAATTGTGAGCACTCCCTCAAAAAAATTAAATGAGAAGGGGGGGTCGTGTGGCACCTTGTTCGAAAGGGATTTTGATTCTCTGTTCAGCAATATCAAGTTTTTCAAATTTGGTGCCATCATAACTGATATTTTTTTTTTTGCAAAATTTTTATACTTCACGAAGAATGAAAGAAATAATGTCACATAATATTTAGGAAGTATTTTTCAATTTATTTCACAATTAAATTAAATGTTTAAGATAACCACCCTTGACTTCTTGACAATGAGTAAGTCGATCTTGGATTTCTTGTACAACATTTTGAAGGACCTCAGGGATTATGTTGTTAATTTCTTCCGTTATCCTTACTTTGAAATCTGCAATACTGTCTGGTCTATTGAAATATACTTCTGATTTCAAATAACCCCATAAGAAATAATCAGGTATTTTCTTATCTGTTTCGCTGAACGTCAGAAAAAAGTTGTTCAAGACACTGAAAAATTATTCACAAAACCACATAAATAATGTAATGTCAATCTAGTAGACTACTGTTATTTTGATATTCATTGAGTTGCTGACACACGGTGTACTGAAAAATATGTGTGTGTGTATTTGATTCATGGCTCATTTATTCGAAAGTCACAGAAGATACATTTTAATTATAATTGGATGCAGTAATGAAACAAGAACTCAAAAGGAAGTTTGTGAAATGTTTAATAATAAATACCCTGGTTAACACGTCTCACAGTCTGCCCTTTAGCAAAATAGAAACAAAATTACGTGAAACTGGACATGTAAACCCTATTCAAGAACCAGGTCGAATTGATAAATTGGATGCGGAAAAAAGATAGATGTACAGTTAGAGATTCAGGAAAATCCGCATATGACAAGTAGACAAATAGACAACTTGCTGCCGACAATGATGTAAGTAAATCATCGATATTGAGAGCTTTAGATAAAGAAAAATACCAACACTATAAAGTTCAGTCGGTTCAGAAGTTGAATGAGGATGATCCTGATAGAAGGCAACAATTCTGTGAACTGATAGATGGACAGAATGGAAGCAGATTTGGAGTTCATAAATAAAATTGTTTTTTCTGATGAAGCTATTTTTTAATTAAATGGAACGGTCAATAGGCAAAAATGTAGTAATTGGAGTAGAGGAAATCCTCATTGGATGTGTGAGGCTCACACACAATATCCTGAAAAAGTTAACGTTTGGGCTAGTATCATTAACAACAAAATTTTTGGTCCTTATTTTTCCGAAGGAACAGTTAATGGTTAGGTTTATCTAGATTTTTTGATGAACTTCCTACAGCCTAGATTAAAAAGACTTTTTCCTGATGTTGATGATCCAAGTGCAATAGATAGATCGATTTTAAACCAACAAGACGGAGCTCCTACGCATTACAAACGAATTGTTAGAGAATATTTGAAAAAAGTTTTTTCCCAATAGGTGGATTGGAAGACGTGGAACGTTTGAATGGTCGCCTAGATTCCCCGATTTTACTCCCCACGATTACTTCTCATGGGGTTATTTGAAATCAGAAGTATATTGCAATAGACCAAACAATATTACAGATTTAAAAGTAAGGATTACGGAAGAAATTAACAACATAACCCCTGAGGTCCTACAAAATGTTGTACGAGAATTCCATGATCGACTTGCTTATTGTCAAGAAGTGAATGGTGGTCATTTCGAACATTCAATTTGATGGTTAGATAAATTGAAAATACTTCCTAAACATTATGTGACATTATTTCCTTCATTCTACGTAAAGTATAACAATTTTAGATTTTCAAAATGAATTTTCTCAGTTATGATTGCATCAAATTTGGAAAACAGAAACAGAAAATCAAAATCTCTTTCGAACAAGGTACCACACGACTCCTTTCTCATCTGAAATTTTTGAGGTGGTGCTCATAATTCAGAGGGGGTGCGAGAAGGGGGTAATATTTTCATACTGTAAATTTTCAAATTTACAATAAAAATCGAACTATTTCAGGTGTTTTCAAACAAATACATAAACGCAAAAGAATGTATTCCATACCTATGGACTACACTGTACATTAGGGTGCTTCATTTTTGGGCAAATTTTTTTTTCTTCAACTCCCGCCTGAAAATCTTGTAATTCATAGAAAAACAAAATTTTTGAGCATATTGCGAACCCTTAATCCGAATTTTAACCCACTGCTAGAGAATTTTGAATTTTATCCATTAAAATAATATTAAAAAATGATTTTTTAAACGGTTTTCCTTCCGCTCACCCAGAAAAAAAAAATCTGGGAATTTTGACTCATGGATTCTTGTTAAAGGTATAATTTCCTACAAAAAAGCCCATTGCGTCGAGTTTGTTACTCCAACGGGTTCGACGAAAAATGTCATTTAAGCTGAATTTTCATAAAAATAGCAGTAAATCGCGTTTATTTGCTAAACTATTGAAGATAGAGAGACTTAATAGCTAATTAGTAGTAATAGCTGTGAAATTACTGATTTAAAAAAAATTGTCGCCATAAAATTTCAAAAAAAACAATAATAAACAAATTTTTCATTCAATTTTTCAATTTGCATTTCATAAATTAGTTATTATTGAAAAAAAATTGATTTTTTCGTTAGTTTTAAGTTTTAAGTGACTTTAACAGCTAAACCATGAGAGCTTCGAAAAAATATTTCGAAGGAAAATTGTAGGGCATAAACCCCCCTACAATTTTTTTTTCTCTATCTTCAAAAGGTTAGCAAATAAACGCGATTTACCGCTATTTTTATGAAAATTCAGCTCAAATAGCATTTTTCGTCGAACCCGTTGGAGTTACAAACTCGACGCGATGGGCTGTTTTGTAGGAAATTATACCTATAACAAGAATCCATGAGTCAAAATTCCCAAAAAAAAATTTTTTGGGTGAGCGGAAGAAAAAATGTATAAAAAATAATTTTTTAATGTTATTTCAATGGATAAAATTCAAAATTATCTAGCAGTGAGCAGTGGGTTAAAATTCGAATTGAGGGTTCGCAATATGCTTGAAAATTTTGTTTTCCTATAAATTACAAGATTTTCAGGCGGCACTTGAAGAAAAGAAATGTTGCCCAAAAATACTGTACATATATACAGGTGAAGCTAATAAAGCGTGTATAAAAGCAATACTGTATTCAATTAAAAACTGCATTTCAGTTTTGAAAAACACGTTTTTTTTTGCGTGTTGCGGAAGATAATTAACATACGAACTAACGCAGGAAAGCATACTTTCTCCACAAAAAATGACTTTCCAAGCGCAACAAATAGAGTAACCTGTTCTCATTTCGAATCAAAGTGTTTTTACGTACGAGTCCGTATCTGTGGTGTGTTCGTTGGCGGGACTGGGTTGCGAACCGGTCCGTCTCAGCCTCCAGATGGCATGGCGAGCCGCCACGAGGCGGGCAAGACTGTATCGCGCCACTGTGAACAGAGGCCACTGTGATCAGGGGCCGCGTGGTGGAGCCGTGTGCTTGCACTGCACTGACTGCCGATCGTTGCGAACAAGCGACGACGAAACAACAGACGGCGGATCTAGCCGGCCACGGCGCCGTCGCCGATTCTGGCGAAATCGCGAATAATGGCGAAGGTGTCAGTTGAGGTTGGTTATGGTGGCGGCGTGGCCATTTTCGCAGGTGAAGCAGTGTCTCGTATCGAGAACGAACCAATTATTCATTGATTTTTGTTTCATTCTTTGTCTCAATTTTGGTTTCACAATAAAGGTTCACATAAAAGTAGTTTTAGTTGGATTTCACGGGGATCGGGACCAGGGAGTAAAACTATTCTTCATTGCTAACGTTTCGGAATCGTGTATTCCTTTTTACACTTGTATGTTTGTTTGTTGGTTTGTTTGTTTGTAACCGACTCCTTTGGGCGCGATTTTGACCCACTTCTAGACGTCCGAATGATTTGAAATTTGGCAGGTGTACATAATTCTGGTGACAATGCATTAAGAAATTTTTGTGTGAAGAAAAAACAGAATGGCGACTCCAATATGGCGTACGAGTTTGGTGATTATGGTCCGATTCGCTTCAAAATTGGTATCCGAGGGTTTTTGTGGTCGGAGATCATGATTCTCTTGTCAAAATTCGAAATGACGGCTTCAAAATGGTGGACGAGTTTTGTGATTATGGTCTGATTCTATTCAAAATTGATATGTGGGGTTTTTGGGGTCGAATATTATGATTCTTATGTGAAACTTGTGAAATTCAAGATGGCAGCTTTAAAATGGCGGCCGAGTTTTATGATTATGGTCTGATTCTATTCACAACTAGTGAGTGGGAGTTTTTGGGGTCAAATAATATGATTCTTTTGTAAAAATTGAAAAATTCAAGATGGCGGCTTTAAAATGGCGTCCGAGTTTTGTGATTATGGTCTGATTGTATTCAAAATTGGTATGTGGAGGTTTTTGGGGGCGGATATCATGATTTTTTGTAGAAACTAAAATTCAAGATGGCGGCTTCAAAATGGCGGCCGAGTTTTGTGATTATGGTCTGATTCTTTTCAAAATTAGTATGTGGGGGTTTTTGGGGTCGAAGATTATGATTCTTCTGTGAAAATAGGAAAAATTCAAGTTGGCGGCTTCAAAATGGCGGCCGAGATTAGTGATTATGGTCTGATTCTATTCAAAATTAGTATGTGGGGGTTTTTGGGGTCGGAAATTATGATTACTCGATTCGATATGATTATTCCATTTTTCAATTTGCAAAAAAATAATAAAAATAATAGTTTAAAAAAATAAAAAAAACACGCTTTTATAAATGAACCACACTAAAAAGTAGGAAATAAATAATAGTTTAAAAAAACTAAAAAACACGCTTCTATAGAAAACCAGACAAAAAAAAATAAAAAATAAAATGTATTTTATTTTAAAAAAAGCGTGGGGTGCATGGTATCAATAATTATATAGTACATTACACACCGGGGTGATACCATGCACCCCACGCTTTTTCTTAAATAAAATACATTTTTTTCTTATTCTCTATTTTGTTAGTCTGGTTTTCTATAAAAGCGTGTTTTTTAGTTTTTTTAATCTATTATTTATTCAAAGCTGAAATGACAATAGTTACATGTAGTACACGAAAAACGGAACTCAATTTCTATGAACCACCTTCAAAATTAAGTTAACCCTGATTATGGAATCAACTTCAGACAATTGTTGCGAGGTGGGGATCGAGACAAATTCCTGTCGGTAAAATACACATTGGCACAAAATACACATTACAAACTGAAAAATTAATGTAAAACAAGCACAGACACATCAAAATATAGACGAACGTTGGTTTATGGTCAATAAGCAGCTGAACATCTCGCTGAAACATTCGAGCGCTGTGTAGCTATAAAAACCAAAAACTGATTTATCTATTGTTCGGAAATCTGTTATTTCTTTTGTACCTTTCTAGAATATGTGTATATATTTTGGTCGAATTCTGTGTGTTGCTTTTTTGGTTTACACAATCATGAACAAAATATTAATAACTCAAAAGCGCTTTTTTAAAATCATATACAACAAAAAGAGAACCCATCCAACGGATGATCTTCATCAACAAACAGAAATATTGGACCCAATACAACTTTTCTTCCACTATAGCAACATGAGATTACACAAAAATGAGCACATATTACATAGAATAGATCACAAACATCATACAAGAAGCAGAGAACACAAATTCAAAACACCATTTATGAATAAAAGTATTGGGCAAAAAAGTTACAGATATCAGAGTCTGAAACTAAACAACAATTTACCTAATATCATAAAAAACATCAAAAACAGAATGGCAAAAAACAACTAAAAAAATATATTATCTCTATACCCCGTGCTGAGATACATACTCTATTTTATACATAAGTGCACTTTCGCTCTTCTCGCTTTATGCATGCATGTGATATATCATATATATATATATATAAATATATATATATATATATATATATATATATATATATATATATATATATATATATATATATATATATATTTTTTTATATATATATATATATATATATATATATATCTTATTCCCCACTGTTATATATATATATATATATATATATATATATATATATATATATATATAAATATATGTAATCTTCAGTCAGCACAAGTGTTGAACTATGAAAAACTCTTTAATACGATGGACCGAGCTTTCGTTTCAATTTTGAAACTTCTTCAGGGTCCTAAAATATGTAAATGACATTATTGTCCATCGTATTAAAGAGTTTTTCATAGTTCAACACTCGTGCTGACTGAAGATCCCCGTTATTCCCCACTATTCATACCAATTTTCAGTCGTTATTTATAAATTTATATATATATATATATATATATATATATATATATATATATATATATATATATATTATTACCATAATTACTCTTATTCATTAGGAAATCATAAATTTTTAAAACCGAATTAAAATATTGTATATTTATTGTCTGTTAGTTTTAGGATTATCTAAATGTTATTAATCCAAATGTTATTTACCTAAATGTTATTTATAATTTTTTTTTCAATTGTATTTTGTTTTAAATTATTGTATTTTCAATTTGTTTATTATCTGTCACACACAAGCGATGCTTTCGTGACGTATTACGTTTACTTCGTACCTTTTTTTCACTTACTTCACTTACTTACACTATTTTCATGGAGGTTAATTTGGATCATTTCTCCTAACAATCTCTTTGGATAAGATGTCTCTTTTTCTAGAATTTTTCACGAATCGAAATCGAAATTACAAGATGCTTTGAAATAGTGAGCGGCAAGAGCTGTTTTTTATTTTTAATTTTTATTCTTTTCGTAACAGGCATATTTATGCTAGTACATTCTGGTTTTCAAATACTGTTTAGTTTGTCCTATGTACCATTTTCCGCATTCACAGGGAATCCTATATATCAATCATGAATCTGATTCCGTCGGTTTTCTGTCTTTCAACTGAGTGATTATCCTGTTTTTTTTGTAAAAGGTGAACTTTTGAGAATCCGTAGATAAACAATTTTTTATTTTGTTTGAGAGTCCATCAATAAATGGAAATTTGAAAAAGTGACACTTTTCTCTGGGGAGAATCTCTTGCCTATCTGTTCTGTAGCGTTTATTGATGATGATGTTTATTGATTTCGCGGGGTAGTTGTTATTTTTCAATAAGTTTTTTATTTTGCGTATATTCTCCGTGTGGAAGCAAAGTTAAAAACTTATCAAAAAATAACAACTATCCCGCGAAATTAATAAACATCCATCATCAATAAACGCTTCAGAACAGAAAGGCAGGAGATTTTCTCCAAAGAAAGGTGTCACTTTTTCAAATTTCCATTTATTGATGGAATCTCATACAAAATCAAAAATTGTTTATCAACAGATTCTCACAAGTTCGCCTTTTACAATTCAAAAATAACAGGAAAATTATTCACTCCGTTGAAAGACAGAATACCGACGGAATCAGATTCATGATTGATTCCCTGTGAATGCGGAAAGTGGTACGTAGGACAAACTAAACAGTATTTTTAAACCAGAATGTACCAACATAAATATGACTGTTACGGAAAGAATAACAATAAAAAACATCACTTGCCGCTCACCATATTGAAGAATCGGTAAAAATTCTAGAAAGAGAGACATCTTATCCAAAGAGATTGTTGGGAGAAATGATCCAAATTAACCTCCTTAAAAATAGTGTAAACCAAAAAAGCGACTCACAGAATTTGACCAAAATATATACACATATTCTAGAAAGGTACAAAAGAAAGAACAGATTTCTGAACAAAATATAAATCAGTTTTTTGTTTTTATAGCTACACAGCGCTCGAATGTTTCAGGGAGATGTTCAGTTGCTAATTGACCATTCACCAACGTACGTCTATATTTTAATGTGTCTGTGCTTGTTTTACGTTAATTTTGTTTGTAATGTGTATTTTGTGCCAATGTGTATTTTCTCCGACAGGAATTTGTCTCGATCACCACCTCTCAACAATTGTCTGAAGTTGAATTCATAATCAGGATTAACTTAATTTTAAAGGTGGGTCATAGAAATTAAGTTCCGTTTTTCATCTACTACATGTAACTATTGTCATTTCAGCTTTGAAAGAGGAATATATGATTCCGAAACGTTAGCAATAAACAATAGTTTTACTCCTTGGTCCCGATTCCAGTGAAATCCAACTAAATTTGAACTTGTGAGACGAGAAATCATTTTGAAAAGTATTTCTTTACGTTCATGCAAAAAACAGAAATTGATTGCACCAGTGCAATAAAATGTATATTGCACTCATCTGTCATTCTACTACAGCGTTTTGTGTTCATGACAAACATTAACGTTCAAATTGACGCCATTTTTAGTCCATTTTCTGTGATATTGCATTACATTTTGAACAATTGCATATTTTATATTATTTTCAATCATATTTATTGCATACTGGATTACGGAATTACTAGAAAATGCAATTTATCAAAAATAAAGTTTGAGTTAAAATGTAGTTCCTATCTTTCTCAATGCAAATCGATAGTGCTAATAAATTATTAAATATTTGGCTATTAAATTACGATTTTTATTTTCCCACACTTAGTGCCACCAAAATGAATTTTTTTTAATTTTTGCATGAACGCAGAAAAAATGTTGTATGCAACTCGTGCAAAAAGTGTTTATTGCACTCGACATGTTGTCCAACTTGCCCTGACGGCCTCGTCGGACAACTTTACGTCGTGTGCAATAAACACTTACTTTTTGCACTTGTTGCATAAATAACTATTGAATAACTGTTTTTGAATAGACCGATACTTGATGAAAATCCATAATCAAAGTAAACTAAACACTACACTACGATTTTCACAAGAAATTGCATCACAGAACCCACGACACGTGTTTTGCTATACTATAGCTTTTTCAAGTGGAGATAATAGCTAATCATGCAACAAGTGCAAAAAGTAAGTGTTTATTGCATTCGACGTGAGGTTGTCCGACGAGGCCGCCAGGCCGAGTTGGACAACACGTCAAGGGCAATATATACTGTTTTTCTGAGACGGAAAAAAAGTTTGACATTTTATCTCTGTTAATAGGTAACAAAATATCACTCAATTAAATGACTTTTTTCCCGGGAAAAAAATTAGTACTTCTTTCCCGGACATATATACACATAAGTAAAGTTATATATTTGATTTTAGAATATCATAGTATACAAAAGTTACATTTCCTTTATATCAAAAATACAATTGATAAATCTGCATTGCATAAATGACATGTTCCTTGAACTATTCGGTACAACAGTCGAATTTTCTTGTGTTGAAATCATATTTTTTTCTGCCATGGACACAACTGCCGTTGATGTACCTGGTCGCAAATCGAGTGTTATTTAAGCACTGCCACACGTTCTAAACACTTTATCAGCTATTTCTGTCCTGTGTGCTACCGATTCATCAACAAACCCTTCAGCGACTGTTGATGACTTCCAACCGCCATGTTCACCAAGTCTTCCCCAGATTCAACTATAAGTGTAGCAGAAGATCTTCGAAATGAATGACCTGTATATGAGTTAGCATTTTCAAGTTGAAGAAATTTAGCTAGTGTTTCAGGTACCTTATGAAACTGATTTTTACCCATAACCTGATTGATACATTTTCCATTGCGATATGCATGAAACAGGCAGCGATCCTTTGCTGCTGCTGGAAGAAGGGCCATGTACATTCAATAAAATTTAATATATTCTTCAGATTGGTCAAACGCAAAGATCATTATCGAACAGAATAATTTCTCATAAAAATTACTGCAGATTGCATCCTGGAAGATGTGCTCTGGCAGAACATGTGAATAAATTTGACCACCAGATGAATTACGTTTCAGTGAAAGTGACAGAGTCACATACAACTGAGAGAACATTCCCAGAAATGGCTTGTCAAACCACATAGAGTACACATTTATATTTATATAATTTCAAACAACACTTATGTGGTTGTAGTAACTTGGAACTTCGTTTCATTCCTTGATCTACGTTTTTTTTTTGTATCACTATGTTAAATGAATATGTTTAACACCATTGAAACCAACCTCAACAAAGTTGTAAGTAGCATAATGTTTCGCACTTGAATATGTATTACTATTGGTTTTATTCATCTATTGTAGTCTCCCTGATGATGGAAATGAACATTTCCGAAAGTTTGGATAAACCTCAAAGAGTTTACTTTTTCATTGCTGCTTACCTCGATATCCCTAGTTTTGTACCTAACTAGTCAGCAAATACTTCCCACAAACGGGATAACGGAAAAATAGGATAACGGAAAAACGGGAATAACGGGATAATGGGAAATCGGGATAACGGGAAAAACGAGATGACGGAAATAACGGTATAACGGGAAAACTGGATAACGAAATAACGGGATAATGGGAAATCGGGATAACGAGAGACGGAAATAACGGATAACGGGAAAAGGTAACGAAAAAACGGGATAACGGGAAGGGGGCAGCATCAAAAGTATAATCGAGATGGAACAACACAAAGAAAAACATAGGAAAACAGAAATTCTACGCGGACAAGAGATTTCAGGAATACATTTTTGGGGAATATAGAAATTTGGACAGAACGTCTGTCGAATCAGCTAGTGTTCAATATAATGTACAAACGGGCGGTGCCATACGGTAACGGAATCGCTTACGGTCTTCTTTGGATGAATTCAAATCGGATTATATTATTAGTCGTACGAAAACTCTTTTGAATAAAACAAGGTCAGCAATCCACCTCCAACACGAAATAACCAAACAAAAATATTCGGCACGTGGTTGACTTGGGCAGACCCGTTTCAACGTGTGGGACGACGTTAATATTTTATGCTAAATCGGCACTCAGGAATATATGGTGAAATTTACACTGGCATAGTCATTCCCGGAAGAAATCACGTTATCCAAATACTTTTCACTCGGCAGACCATGCCGTATGTGGATGCAAAATGTCAACGGTACTGAAATAACAAAAATACGTATTGATTCCTTTCTGAATTATTTCTTATCGCAATTTTTAATCACGATTAAATGTATCAAGGTTTTATTTTGAGAACTACTATGCCAACTACTCGTCGAACACTATTTCCTATACAAATCTAGGTATCGAGTTCAGTTAATAATAATAATGTTTATTCAGATAATTTCATCAAAATACGTTTCTACACATCTATTCCAATTGAGTATGTGTTTGAATAAACGAAAATAACTACAGAAACTGAAGTTCTCAGCTTGTGCGTGGTATACAAATCTTTTATAAATCTTAATTAAATATTTGATCGAACACAGAGAAAAAAAAAAGAAAAATATATGTATATGAAAATTTATGGACAAAAAAATGTGGTGTAGAATGAAAAGTACAGAGAAATGACACCATTATTGTAAAATTATTGAAAACATTGGTAAAATTAGAATTATAATATATAATTATATAGATATTGGAAGTCTTCAAAGGTGGAAGTATTAGTGGTATTACAACATGAAAAATATTAAAAATATCGAAAGAGGTATTGAAAAAAATATTAAAGTTCATATGGATTTGAATTTTATTGAAGGTCGGCTGGAAGTGGGTTGAGTATTATTAGAGTCAGGTCACGTATTTCAAACATTGTTGATTATCCAATGAAAAAATTTCTTTTTCTAGTGCCCATTTTTTGTTTCAGTTTTGAATTCATTGAAGGTTATGCTGTTTCTAATGTTCGATGGCAATTCATTATAGAGTTTGCTACTTAAGTATTCACAACTACGTTGGCCAATGGTTTTTCCACACAATTTGAGCAAAATTTATTTCCTTTCTACCTTGAGAGGGTGTACGCAGCAGTATCTTATTTTTGAAGATACTGGTTAATATATTCAAGCTGTAGAGTTGTCTGATGTCATATATTTGAGTTTCGTCGAATAAGTCTGTAGCTGATAGTTTCAATTTTTGATCCGTTTTTATATAGGGGTTTGATGATTCCTATTTTCAATGCCGTTGGAAAATATCCCAACTCAAGAAACTTACTTATCATGAAAGTGAGAGGTAGTGAAATTTCATGAGTAATTTCGTTGAGTGTTTCAGCTCGTATGCCATCGTAACCCAGGGCTTTTTTGTTTTTCGATTCAGCAATAACATACTTTACTTCATTTAGATCAGTTGGAGATATAAACAAACTTTTTTCAACGGTATGGTGTTGTCTGTGAAGACCTCTGGGTCCTCTATCAATTCTGCATATGTTTTTCCTGCATCGCTGTAATACGTGTTGAAACTATTACACATTTTTTCTTTGCTTGTTATTTCTTCCTGATCTACAATATTTTTTTCAATATTTGGTGAAGGTTTGTTTTTTTATTACATATGGAAATCACACATTTCCAGATATTTGTGTTTTTTCAATATAGTTTCTGGCGTAATCCCAGCGAGATTTGTCAATCAGTTTCTTGATTTTATTCTTATAATTTTTTTAAATATCTAATAATTTTTTATCATTTCAATTATTTTTTTTTAATTTTTTTTTTAGATTTGGCAATTTTAATTCTTTTTGTGTTTTTGTTAATGTGATTTTTTAATGTATCAATGAATTTTTCGCCCATTTTATCCAGATTTTCTTCATTGTGCAAATCTTGCCAGTTTTCTTTCCGTCAATCTCTAGGCAAGTTTATATAGTTTGCATAATATTTGTATAGATGGTTATTTTTTTTCGCAATTTTTTTTATTCCGATTTTCTTGAATCTGATAGTTATGGGAGAGTGGTCAGTTGACTCATAATTCATGATATAAGATTCTATATCTTCCTCAGGTAATATCGCATGTAATTGTTCATATATGAGATGTACCTAAATGTATTTAAGATATTTTTATAGTTTTCCGTAACTTCGGTGTCATTTATTAAATCGATGTTTATGTCGCCAGTAAGAACATGAAATTTATGTGGGTTGAACTTTCCCAGATATTCATTTAGTTGTTGGTTGAAGTTTTTTGGGTTCAGATAGATAGATATTTAGTCCACAGAAAATACAAAATAAGAATGCAAGAATGTAATATTGAATTCAAATTAATTGGCATCTAATGCCTAAGGGAAGGTGACTAGCAAGTAAACAGTGTGTATATGGGACCAATTGTAGGAATCATAATCATGATCATCAAACATTAGGAGGTACTCATCAAGTGCAATGTAAAAAATCTAAATTATAAAAACCATGTTGGTGCAATATTTTTTTTGGGATCAATTTTGATTTTTTTTCATTATTGTTCTTTTCAAAGATAGAGGTTCTATTTGGTCGAATAATTGAGTAAATCTTGGGTAAGGAATGCATATCCGTCTGCTGTAATATCTAACTAATGTCTAACTACTTTCCCGGCTAAAGCCACACTGAATATTTCGCATATAATTCGGTATTTGTTGGGAAATTTTACTTAATAATTTCCATTGTGGGGGCCCCTCTCTTGTGGAGGCCCCAGGGCTACAGCCCCGGTTGCCCCCTCTTGATCCGGCCCTGCAATCAATAGAGATTTTTTCGTGACAAAAATACTACCAGGAAACGGTCCGTAGTTATATTCAGTTATGTTTCCTACTCGCAAGTGTCATTGCTAAATTTGTTATAAATGCAAAAAGTGTTGTTTTTGCTTTTAGTTGTAACATGAAAACTAATGAAGCAATCTAGATGCCTTCGATGGACAAGTTGTAGAGAATCAAAATGCGAAGTGAATGAGCCTCAGCACGACTCGATCGGATCATTAGTAACGGTGAAAAACTGTAAAAACAATAAAAAACAGCATTTTTTTTTAAATTCATTACTCCGCCAAATTCTGGGATGCAGTGCAGGCTTTCCACGACATAGTAGTGACTGATATGTACTTTGTGTGTGAGAAATTGTGTGAGGTAGTGTCGGATCATTAGTTTTGGCATAATTGCAATCTGATTTTTTTAAAGCACTTTATTGCAGCAGACCTGGATGCTCCATAGGTGGTCCGATTTCAATTTTCTTAAGAGATTTTGAGAGAAGAAGTATAGTACTACAAAACGGCCATTATCATTTTGCGTTTAAATGCTGCGAAATAGGTTAAAAATACCTGAAAACATTGCGTTGTTTCTACATTGAATGCAAATCCATCTGAAGATGAAACGCCGCCATTATCGTCTTCTCTTTCATCTGAGGAACTACAAGCAGACATAACGGTGCAACAACAGGCAATCAATAACTCTCCAGTTCCAATAACTGAGCAAGACGTTGATGAACGTCAAGAAACTTTGAGTACACCACCTAGACGTTGCAGCAGCATTATCCATCAGGAAACTTCACCGAGACCGTCTAGTAGTGTACAAGCAATTTCTAATATTACACCAGAAGCAGTACGGTGATTACCGGAAATCTAACAAAGGGCGAAAAACTAGAAAATCTACAATTCACACTGATATACCAGAGAAAAAAGACTTAAGAAAGGAACATGAAACAAGATTGAAACAGATTGAAACCAAGCAAGTGAAGAAGAGATTGGGTGGAAGAAAAGGTAAAAAAAATACTTCTAGAGAAAAAAAAGTAATACACAGCAGGAAATGTCATCAGAAGAGGAATAATGCTACTGTATTGTTTGTTTGTCATCATATTCAGAGAGCAGATCTGGAGGAAAGTGGGTTCAATGCATCACTTGTAAACAGTGGGCTCACGAAGAGCTATGTTTGCCACAATTGCGATTCAAATTGATCCCTACGCTAGATTTTTATTTGTTTCCTTTTAGTTTATTCTGAAATTATTTTCGTTTTGGTTCCAAAGAATACTGTTGATTTTTATTAACTTTGTTAATTACGATAATTGTTTATTATTCGTAAAAGGCTGAAATATCATTATGAGGATCAAAACCTTGAAGACTGATTAGTGTTCTCACACCGTGCCATAATTATGCTTATAATTAGGATTGATGGTAAATAAAACATGTTGCAATATTATATTTTGTATTATTTGCAAGCGTTTCAACTGACCCCAATCACCGTTCCAACCGCCCCTGGCATGGGGACGATTGAAACAAATCGCATTTTTTTATAAATTTTGTATACTTTTAAAAATAGCACCCCAGAAAGTAAAATGGTATAGCCCTTTCGTAGTTAGAAACCACGCTCTCGAATTTTTGACATATCATCATCGTCGCTTAGTTTATAAACAACAATTATATGAACGATGTAAGAATAGTATTCAAACACAATTTCATTTTGGGCCTTGTGATTCATTTTTACCTCCCGACTTCCTTTTTTCGTTCTGCGAAATATCTACTGGGGCCTTCGCCATTTCTAAGGAAATCGTCATTGATAATAAATAATGGTGAAGGTATCGGTTGAAGTTTAAACATTGCTCGCTCATCGGTGCCTTTCGAATGGATTCCATCCATCATACCATCATCACCCAAAGATGACGTCCACGCATGAACAGGGTGTTACCAAATAAGTGCGGAAGTTTTCAGTGGGTGACTCCTTGTCGAAAATTAAAGGAGGTCTTTTATGTAAACAAAAGCTCTTAGGCCTTTCCTTGAAAAGTTACACGCTTCCAAAAATAAGAAAATGTTTTTTGTTTTTTTCTTGAAATCGCTGAAGAGTTGAAGAAATGGCATTTGTGAGCATGTTCTACCATTAAAAAAGCTACCTATGAATATTTTTTTAATTTTGTTGTGATCTTTTAAAGGGTTGAAACATGCAACCCCTATTCAATTTTTTACCAGAACTTTTTAACGAAATAAAATTTCTCAATATGTGTTGAAATAACGATTCATTGCAAAACTTTTTCAACACCTGTGTTGTGTCCATGAAAGCATTAGTTTCCTAATAAAAAAATAAAATACCACATTGTGCATGAACGGATCTTCTGTAAATGGAATCGAAAAAATCTAGTAGGTGGCTGTCACGTTTTGTTTGCACATCGTAGTATTTTGAAATCGAAAAAATCTAGTAGATGGCTGTCAAGTCGCTATGATTTCTATGTGGTAGTTGAAAGTTCAATTGTGCCTTTTGAATCTTCAATATGAATAATAACACTAACGCTGATGTGGCCGATATGCTTTTATGTATGGTCGTGCCAATGGAAGTTTTTTGGAAGCTAGACGTCTCTATGCAGTGATGTATCCTCAGCGTGTGATACCTCATCACACAATTTTTGAACATCTTCACCGACGCCTCTGTGAAAGAGGGACTTTTCAAAAACGAACAACTGATTGTTGTCGTTCACAAGTAATAAGAACGGTGGCACTGGAAGAAGAGGTTCTCAATATGATTGAAGATGGCCCGGAATTGAGTACAAGACAAATTGCTAACACACTTAATGTTAACAATAAACTAATCTGGAAAATTTTAAAGGATCACCAATTGTATCCTCACCATATTCAACGAGTCCAGGCACCTTTGCTGCGAGATTTTCCATATTCGAGTGGACTTTTGTCAATGGAGTCTTCAAATGATTACCCAAAATGCTCAATATTTAGAAAACGTAATATTCACTGAAGAATCCAACTTTTCCAGGCAAGGCATTACAAATTTCCATAACAATCATCTATGGGCCGAAGATAACCCACGTGCAACTCAAGAAGGTCGGTATCAATATGAATTTTCACTTAACGTGTGGGTCGGAATTATTGGAGAAAATATTATTGGGCCGTATTTTCTACCGTTAAGGATAACTGGAGCAACCAATACAAATTTTCTCCAGGAGCAGCTTCCCATTTTACTTGCAAATGTTCCACTAGCTGTTCGACCAAGAATGTGGTTTATGCACGATGGTGCGCCTGTCCATCTCAGCATAACTGCTCGTCAGTAGGTACTTGGACGACGTGTATCCAAATCGTTGGTTAGGTTATGTTAATTTTCCATCAACCTCACGAAATTCTGTCTGATTGTACTTTTTTTTTCTTCCGAAAGTTAATTCATTTCGCGAAAGTTACAATACCACTGAATTTCCATTTGGGCCAGTGTTGCCAGTAAAACATTTCACCTAGTAAAGTGGGCAGATTTTATGAAATAATTTATGTGTATATGATTCCTCTTTGAAACTTGAAGTTCACAATAAAACGATAGATTGGGATAACCAGTATTATTTTAATCGATGAATCTGATAGGCAGGTCATTTTCATCTAGAGATACGATCAGTAGAGTGAATTATAATAATTCTGCATACTCTTAGTGTTTAGGGGTTGAATATTTCATTCCTTTTATGGTTATTCTAATACATTATGATTGAATTCAATCAATTACAATTTGGGGTTGATATAATATGATGAATATTCGTTTTCTAGAATCTATACTTTTGTTATTTTTATGTCCACGTGGACTTGATTGACGTACGTCAAAATGAACAATCTGTGTTAACAGCACCAATGAAACCGGCGAATCGCATTGTTAAACACACCGTATTGGCCGAGTAGCGTATCGGGGCTGCAAAGCTATAAATCATCTGTTTTATGTTTGAAAACCATGGAGTGAGACATTTTGCGATATCAGTGGAGTACTGCGTTCGGACCGTTGCAAAACAATTGACAAAGCTATGTAAAATTGTATACATAGAACGTAGTAATACAATGAGGTATCTCCGGCAGATCAAACTAAATGGTCAGTAAGGGTTCCGAAGGAGTTTTTATATTTTGCAATTGATATTTGAAATACTATTTTTTCAAGTGGTTGAGAAATAGTCAATAATATTGTGGGATTGCATAGAGGTCACTAAACTACTTGAAAATATGATCTAATATGCATGGAATTCCATTTGGAAAAAAATACACTCGACTTTGTAAATTTTCTTCGGTTCATCCTGTATATTTGGCAATATATTTTAGTTAGAGACTCTTTTGTCCAGTTTACTTTCGTTTTTGAATCATCTTTCCACCTATCAAGATATAATCCTTTGAATTTCGTTCAATCTTATACCAGTAAACTGAACATTCAGGCTACTGATCGAATTCCAATTACCCTCACACGAATTAATGTTTATTCGAAGTCCAGAAATGGAGGGGTTGGTTCAAAAGGATCATATTCTATGTCATGTAAATGCGAACAGAACTCAATTTCACGCATCACTGTGTCGGAAACAATTAGAGAGACAATATTTTTCCGAAGAAAGATCGAATTAACATCCTAATTGCTTCGGAACAAAACGATATTCCAGAGCGAACAAATTCATGGAATTCGTTAAACTCCCGAGAATCCAGAATTCCAAACGAGCCACGCTGATATTCTCGGAATATACATGATTCTCGTAGAGATTCCAAGGGTTGTTCGTTTCCTGGAATTAGATGGGGAACATTTCGCGAGAAGTTACAGGAAATATTTTGTGGAATTGTGGAATTATTTCTAGTGTGTTGCAGTTTCAGCAGAATTAAAAAAAATACTATTATCAGTTTTTTCAAAGAAGGATACGGATTCATGATGAAACAATCCCACAACGACATAATATTCAAAAAATTATCGAAAAATCAAATCAGTTGGCATTTTATTTTCCCTACAATGCCCACATTATGGCGGTTTATGGTAATCCTCCATTTTTAGGATTACATTTTCAAAAACCCTATAATACTCGTTTTTCTTCAGACTTACTTCGAAACTAACGAAACCCCTATACAAACTTTTTCCCTCCCCCCATTTCAACTCTTTGGGGATTGCATTTTCAAACACTCTTAAATATTAACGTGTTTTTTTATTTGCAACATAGACCTCAAATACCAATTTTCAACCGTTTATATACCATGCATAACTTTCTACAGATTTTTCCGATTCTGAATTCAATTTGTTATAATGCTACATTATTTTGTTTAAGGAATGACGATCAGTTCGAAAAATGAAATTCTGTATTTCATGTGACTTGTTTGTATATTGAAGGGAATCATTTTTGGCCTACGGCCATCATTAATGCTCATCTGTCTTGAGAATGAAGCAATGACAGATAAACACTGAGGATGGCCGAAGGCTGAAAGTTTTCTGCTTCAATATACAATTTTTTTTCGATTTGGAATTGTGTACAGCAGTGTGGAATTTTCAACTCCTAGTTAATTTTTCCAAGTTAAAAAATTATGTATGAATTTTTATAGCAATCGTACGAGTATACAATTATATTTCTTGAATTTTCCTCAGATTTTCATTCCGGGAAATATTTCTTTATTAAATTGATATATTCTCAATTTAACGTTAACTACTTTCCGACTGCCTCCAAACCGGATATAACATGTAATGTATCAACATCAAACTTTCAATAAACAGTACAATTTAAAAAAAGCAAATTTCGATCAAATATATTCGACTTTCAGAGACATGAATTGGGACGAGTTAACTATAATTCTAGCAACGTGGATGCGGTACTAGAAATATTTTATAAAAAAATATATGAGATTTTCAATCAATGTGTACCAATGGGTGTATTCATAAAACTTTCATACCCACCTTGGTTCAGTCGGAGAATCATTTCAGACATCAGAAAAAAATATTTGCATAGAAGATTGTTCAGGAAAATGGCAGGTAATTGGCAACAATTCAGGTACCGAGGTCAAAAATAAAAAAGGATATAAAGAATGCCCATAGGCAGAATATTAATGAAATTGAAGAAGGTATTACAGGAAACTCATGTTCATTCTGTTAGAACAAACCAGTGAACTTCTGACACAGGGGCAATGATTCATGGAGGGAGGAAAATTGAAAATAATAGGGAAATGAGTTTTGCGTTTGCTGAGTACTTTGAATCTGCATATGCTGATGCAGAGGCGAATTATGATATAGATGAATTCAATTTCAATGAAGATGGTGCCATGAACCGCCTTTGTATCAGAACTCCCACATATGAAGTAATAAAATCGGCAATTTAGGTCTCTGAAATCAAAGGAATCTTTGGGCCCTGACAAAATACCCGCTTATATCATCAAGGGATGTGCGGATTTTCTACTGGCCCACTGAGCATAATTTTCAATCTCATCTTAGCAACAAATAAATATCCTTCTCTTTGGAAGACAACTGAAATATGTCCAATTTTCAAATCAGGAAAAAAAAAAAAAAACTCAATTATAGACCTGTGGCTTTGATTTGCGTCCCAAGCAAAATATTTGAAAGTGCGTTATACAAAAAAATATATGACTTCGTTAGTCCTTCAATATTGCTAGAACAACATGATTCCATGACGAAAAAATCCACCGTTACAAATTTAATAGGTTTTACACAAACAGTGGGAGAATTGTTGACAGCATAGGGCAATTGACGTGGTGTTCACAGATTTTCGTAAAGCTTTTGACATAGTAGATCATGATGTGTTGATGAAAAAAATGTTCAGCTTTAGGTTTTCAGAAGAATTAATCAATCTGTTTGTGTCATATATAAAGAGGAGAAAACAGTACGTTGTATTTAGGGAATGCACATCGGGAAATATTAACATAAGGTCAGGAGTACCACACGGATCCAATTTGGGACCACTTCCTTTCCTATGTTTGATATGTTCATTACCAGATGCCATTCAGTTCTTAGAGGGCTATTTGTTTGCTGATGATTTGAAAATATTGAAGAGAATTCAAAATGTTTCTGATTGTGAAAGTTTGCAGAAAGATCTTGATAATATTTGGCGTTGGTCAGAAGAAAACAAACTTCCTTTTAATACTGGTGAATGTTTCACAGTAACATTCAGCGAGAAAAAAATATTACAAATTACACCTATGAATTGGGCAGAACTCCATTACGTGTTGAAGAAAATGTGAAGGATTTAGGAATAATTTTTTATGAAGAGTTCAAATTTGATCTTCATATTGATGGCGTGGTGACAAAAGCATATACAATGTTGGGATTTGTTATTAGGAATTCCTGCAAATTCAACAATCATAAAACATTGCAAATTATCTATAATTCATTCGTAAGGAGCATCTTGGAATATTGCGCAATAATATGGTCTCCTTTTCATAGCTGTTATAAGGAAGAGGTCGAGAAAGTGCAATTTTTTTTTAAGATATTTGTATTACAAAAAGCACGGCGAATACATTTTCAACATTCCTTACATAGAATTATTGATGGAATTTCAATCCATAAAGTTGGAAGAGAGAAGAGGAATATCATCGGCAATTTTCATCGATAAACTCATACATGGAACAGTAATATGTTCTTTAATATCGAATAAAATATATAAACCAACCCCCACAATATAACAATAGAAATATTCCACTCCTCACGATACCAAGATCGAGACCAATCTGGGTATGAATGTACCAGTATATAGAATATGCCAGATAATAAATAAACTGGAATATGATATATTCAAGGAGACACACGGTAGGTACAAAACACTACTATTTTCGCACTACCATAGGTTGTATAAATAATGCTAAAGTAAGTAATGAAATTCATTCATCAATTCATTGCTATTATAACTGTTGTGCTCGTTATTATAATTATTATTTGTTAGTATAGTTATAAGTTATGAATTATTAGGGCGATGTCTACAATATAATGGAATTAGAAATGTTTGTAACCGATCATTGGAATTACAATTCTGTAGATTACACAATGAATTAAATAAATAAATAAACATGGATTTTTTCGTCATTAGACACGCAGAAGCAAAACCCAAACAGCAATTTTAAAAACATCAATAATAACAGTCCTTTCCATATATGGTAAACTCAAAGGAAAAATAACTTTGCAGATAAACGAGGGAACAAAGAAACAGTCCGATAGATATATTTGGCACATTCATTACCGATCAGTTGTCTGTTATCTGCTCCTGAACTAGAAGAAATATATGTGAGTTCTTCGTCTATATCAACTCCGCAACAGATGGGTTTGTTTTAGAATCAGACACATAAAAAGGAATCATAGATTCCCAGTGTTGTAAATTATTGAATTTGACAAATGTAATCAGTAATAAAATCTTTATATGTGATCATAAAGATTGCAGTCTGGCTGAAATAGAATATGTTTTTCCATTGAAAGAACCAAGAAATTCACTTCATTTTGTCATCAGGTTGCAAGATAAATCTGTTATCGAAGGAAAAATTGAAGCAGTTTTTTTCATGAAGTATTCAAAAATAGTTTTAGTATTATATTTTCGTTACAGAAGAAAGGTATTATGAGCATTCAACCAAAATTTTGTGGGAGGAATGGAACGGAATGACCCTTTTGAATATTACATCATATGGTTCTTCGATGTTTCAGCTTCACGAAAGATTACTCACGTTATTCACAATATGATGAATTCGGATCTGGACCCCTGAACTTTTCATCTATGAAAAAAGTTTATTCTTTGTATCTATCTGCGTTTTATCATCGAAAATCTCAATGAAGGATTTATTATATGAACAATAAACCAAGAATGAATACTGGAAAACTTGATGAAGAATGAGGGTTTCGATTTACTGGAAAATAAATATAGTGAGAGAACAAACGATATTAATTCTCACCACTGATTCAACGTACTTATCCACTGATTCCACGGAAGACTAAACTTTATACATTTCACTGAGAGCTGGTTCAGAACTATAGAATTCTCACATGCGTTTAATCACAGAATATTTTTCATTCCTTTTACAAATGGAATTCTTGAAAATTTGTGATTTTTCTAGTTAGCTCTTTTGGATCATATCCCATGCATGTATCATGTACTCACGAAGTTTTTCACCCATTAACCAAGTATCCACATTATCATTTTTGAAAATATAAAAACCAGTTCTTATCAGGACCACGCAATATTCTGGATTGGAGCACCAGGTTATGTTTTACGAATCCAGCTCCAGTTCGAATTCATCAATCAGCGATGATAATTTTTTTTATCAATGGCTCTACCCGAAGTGCTGGAACATTATCGGGAAAACGAACCCTTCTTTGAAAATGTCATACCTACCGTCATGCCGGTATGATAAGGAATTTGAAGAGTTGTTTGCAGCACAGAGCAACATATTTGCTGGTCCAACAGAATAGTTTGGGAAAAGTCAGCTCTATCCCCAAAGATAGGGGCTTTGCAAGAATAAATGAAAAAAAAATCCAGGATCGTTCGACATCGACATTTGCTGAGCCTTTATCCCAACAACACAGGAAACAGACTGTAGGTATATAATAATAATAATCATCATATGGATCTTGCGCCCCTTCTCAATCAATTAATATACAGTAGTGTGGGTTTGGGGGACTGATAGTTAAACACTATTTACTAATTTTCATAATGGAATAGTGAATATTAATGATGTATATGTATATTAATGATAATAATAATAATACGAATATCCGCAGCCACTCCAGCTTTGACGCGGTTTGGAGCCTAACCTAACCTAACCGATAACCCCGGAACAAGTTCGTAGAGCTCTACATGGTTCGAAGGACTTTGCTGCTCCAGGCCCAGACGGGTTGATCAACTTGTGGTGGAAAAAACTCCCTGGTATCTACCACCACTTAGACAGAGTTTTCAACTCGCGGCTTAGTGGAGAGCGGCAGATTCTGGCTTGGTTTGTCGAGGGACGAACCGTGTTAGTTCCCAAAAACGGAGATTTGTCTGATTCCAAGAATTACAGATCGATAACATGCTTGAACACGTGCTACAAATTGTTATCCGAATTCTGTACACGCAAATACTCCCAGCAGTTGACAAGGTGTACGAACGAATAAATGAGCAGAGAGGGCCGAAGAAAGATGTAGCTGGCTGCAAGGTGAACCGTGCAGTATAAACGCAACCTTTCGATGGCCTGGATCGATTACCGCAAGGCATTTGATTAAACATCGCATGAGTTGATCTTGCATTTGCTCAGATGCCTTGCGGTAACCGATGAAATAGTGAGATGCATTGAACAATTGATACCAGTCCGGAGGACTCACTTCACCATAACATCAGATGGAGCCAAAGTCCAAACGGAACAGGTTATCTTGAGGAAAGGTGCGTTCCAAGGGAATTCCCTCAGCCCTCTCATTTTTCGCATCTCACTTCTGCCATTATCCGTTGCGCTCAGAAAAACCCGTGGTTACAACTGTGGCATCCCCAGAGACCGAAGGCAGAAGGCCACCCATCTCTTTTATATGGATGACCTGAAGCTTTATGCCTCGGGTGAGGAAGATCTGCAGTAATATGCAAGAGCAAGAGTACACACATGCTATCGGTATGGAATTCGGTATGGTTCATCTCACAAGAGGGCGATCCGAGGATTACAGAGAGGTCGCGCAGCTGGTAGATGGAAGCATCCTCCGAGATCTGGATGCCGGAGAGGCGTATACCTACCTGAGAGTGCAACAACGGTGCACCCAAGAGGTAGTGGCAGTGAAAAACGCACTCCGCGGCAAGTATCAGCAGATACTCCGGCAGATCTGGTCATCAGAACTGTCGAACATGAATGAAGTTGCCACCAACATGATTGCCGTTCCTTTGGGGTAGTGGAGTGGACCCTGGAAGAGCTGCGTGAAATTGACGTGAAGACTCGCAAAATGATGCTCCTACATCCTAGTTTGCATCCGAAATCGTCCTTCCCACGGTTGTACCTTCTCCGACGCCAGAGGCCATGGACTTCTGAGTTTGGAGTATCTACACAACAGGATGGTGAGAAGTCATCAAAAGCTTGGATCCCCTTCTCTGCATGGTCAAATACCATGAGATCACAGGGAAAGCAGCGTGTCTTTTCAAGGCAGCAATCCACGCAGCCGATGAACTCGGTCTCGTATTCGACACCGAGCGGGAAGTTCGAGACTATATCACCGAGTTGGAGCCTACTTGACGGAAAGCCCACATAAAAGCTGCAGAGAATACTGTATATGCATGGAATCTCCTACAAAAATATTGAAGACCATGACTTATCCGAAAGGCTGGCCTTTGCATTCCTTAGATCAGGTGGACTGAAGTCAGAGATTGAGGATTATGGCTTGCCAGGATGATGTTTCCAACACTCTCGTCTAATGAAGCCAAGTGATGGGCATAGAGATCCCTGACACGAGATGCAGGGCCTGCAGTGAAGCGCCTGAGACCATCATGCACTTGCTGTCGGCATGTTCAGTATCTACGGTCTCAGCCTATATCCATCGTTATAACACGGCGTTACGAGTGCTGTATTATCATTTACGGTATTGATGAGACACCAATGCTGCCATACGCTCCGGGGGATATTGAGTCAGTTGTGGTCGAGTTCATTGGAATTACTTATTCCTCACCATCAGGCAAATATAAGCCAACCAGACTGATGTAGTCCTCTGATATCGAGCGGAAAGGGAAGGAGAAACGGACGGAAATATCGAGACTTACCCTCCGAACTCCGCCTACTCTATACAGACCATTCTGTAAAGATAGTGGTTCTCTCAAATCTGAAGATTATACCAGCATGTCGTAAATTGGCAGAATCCCTAGCTGGCCGCATGCAGAAGGCAGTCATTCTCGGATCATTACATCTGCTCATAATAATAAATCGCCTTAATTTACTCTGATTGTAGATTGAGTACATTGCGAGTATTGCTTTGATTTGGCGAAGTCTAGCATGGCTATTCATACTCAACCAAATCAAAGCAAAAAAGGAAAAGTGTATACTATAAATATAAAACAGTTATCAATATATTATTACTATTTTTTTTAACGGAAAATAAGTAGCGAAAAAACTCTGGAAACAACATAAAAAAAGAACAAAGAGGAAATTTCTGAGTGTTCCCTCTTGGCATCGGGTAGTTTATTAATCTATTGACATTATACGTTGTTCATTTGTTTGCTCAACGGATTACATTTATATTTCAATTTGAATTTATCAATATTTATATTCCTGAATTCTTCAGGGAAATTATTCAGAAATTCATGAAGTTTAATTTTTATAGTCTACAAGCAAGTATATTTTGTAGATATATGTACATTACTACGTATATCGATAAACAAGTGTCTATATTGATTGTACACTGTTTTTGCCGAACTGTTTATTAATAGTTACTTATTATTGGATCAGACGTTATACATCTTCAAGTTTATTTCTTTTTAACATTTGTTCCATATATATGAAATGAGTATTCTCAATAATCAACAAAATACATATGCCATCTCTCTGCCACCCTCAGAGAACACAAATAATCAGGCATTCGTACATTGTTTATTGACGTCAAAATAAAATTCAATTGATTGCATTTATAACAACAAACCCTTCCAAACAATTGCCAACATCGACGTCTTCCTACGCCATCGTACATAGAATAGAGAATTATTTCTCTTCTCTCGGAACTCATCCATAGAAGAAAAACGCCAACTACTGATTCTCGGATAAGTGTTTCTCAGAAATTGATCTCTTCCCACAAAACCTACCCTTCGCATGCAGACAAGGGCAATTCCGTGAAGTTCATCCTAGTGGACCTGTTCTGATAAAGGAGCTGACAGTAAATGATAAGCAATATATTTCTCATCGATTAGAACAGTGAAAAGTTAGAATAGCCTAACAATGGATGTACGTTGATGATTTATTCTGATGTTGCATTTATCAGAGTTTAAAAGAAAAAGACTCATGAGTTACGCGAGATGGAGACAGATGAATTGTTTTCTAAATGACAAACGAACGAACCTCATAACTGACTGCAGGGACAGGTTGAACTAATTCCATCTTGCTCTCATTCTCGTTACACTACATTCAACATTTCTTTCTAATCACTATGAATGAATGAATCTGTTAAACGATTTCTTCGATTTTAGAACTTCCAACGTTGAAAATTCGAATATAACCTGAATTTTGATTCAGTTTTGAATGTGATTCGGAAAATATTCTCATCAAATATCATTCGTGCTAGAGGATTTTCGAGCATTTTTTTGATTTTCCCTTGAACATTTTGCCTCTAGGAAGTTCAACTTGTGCATTTTGCGGCCTTATTATCAATGATTATACGACTCAAGCTTCGCGTTTGTGGTTTAATCAGATAATAAGACCGCAAATCGTACTCGGCAAAATTTCCAGACAAAATGCTTTCTCGAAAATTAAAAAAAATGAGTGATAAAACCCCTAGCACTGATGATATTACCCCCGTTAAAAATCGCTATCAAAATGATAAAAATGTCATCATCAAATGACACATTTTATAAAGGAGTTGATTTATCAGTATGAAACAGCGAGAGGACATTCATCACTATAAAACTAATCTGATTGGTTCTCTGTTTGGAATTTCCGCCATTTGATTGGTTAAAAAATAAAGAGAGAAATAGTCGTAGATAGTCCAAATAAATACTGCTGAACTGACGGTATTCTGCACCACGAATTCATAGCGCTGCTTCGAGTAGAGACGGATGTTCACCGCTCAGCAAGGAAATCCCAGCAGATATTTCGTTGTACTAATCAGGTAATTAACGAAACACTCCTTTCCGTTGAAACGCCCGGCCTGCCAAGATAGTCGAGTAAAATGACGCTGCAACTGCAAATGAGGTTGTCACATTCAGGATAATTAGGCGTTCCGACCTTTTTCTGCTTTGAATTGTTCCGTTATCATGAAAATTTAGGGACTATGGGGCTCAGAGTGGTGATTGTGAGAAATTATATAGGAGGAGAGTCGGGTTATTATCTGGAGCTCTGAAGCAAGGTTATTCCTGTTTCAAATAGTTTTTTTTAATAAGCATTCGCGGAAAGGATTTCAGAAGGAATAATCAGACCTGGAATACAGGATATCAACAAACATGAACAAAATAACAACAAAATGAATTTCATTTTGTTATAGAAACTGGAATACATCACAAAGTAAACAATTCCAGTCAGCTCAGGAAAGCATGACAGGAAACAATGTTGAAATTATAAATGCTCAAATAGGTCACATCTGATTTTATGAACATCCTGTTCATATCATCAAACAAACCAGTTACCATCTTATTCCACAGAAACTGCCAGTCTTCTAGTAAATGAAACCCGAACTCTAGCGAGCATTGTTCCATCAGTTGAATGAACGGTAGGCTTCCGTAATCCTGTTTTTCATATCATCTGCAATTGTTGTATGATTTCTGAAAACCCTATCCCCCCCAAAGAAAGAAATCTAGAGGAGTAAGATCTAGGGATAGGGCGGATCAAAAAACAGTACCTCCGCTGATAGGGTGGAACTTGTGTATCAATATTATTCTGTTCACCATACTTCGTGAAATATATAGGGTGTCAATTTGAAAACTTTCCACCCTTAATATCTTCCTTCCAGTAAATAATATGGGGAATCGAAAAAACAGGTCAATTTTAGTTTCAAGCGGGACACTTTCAATGAATATTTTTTTAGCCCACGTGGTTCAACCCCTTAGGAGGGGTAGATGTTACCCTTGGAAACTTAAACGGGAAGGAGGGTCAAGTGGCACATCATTCCAAAGAGCGTTTAATTATCTTTCTAATGGTTCCCTGACTTATTATTTTTATGAGCAGGTTCCGAAAAATAGCGTTCTAAACATACCGAAGTAATTAGAACATGCCTGCACTGAGATGCATCATTGTATTAACTCTCATTTCAATAGAAATGGTAAGAAAGTAGGTGCCACCGTTTCAACCCTTGCATAACATGAATAAATCTAGTCTACACGTGTGATTTTTATTTGATGGTTACTTTCCTTTTAATTTGCGAGATAGGAATTTCAAAGATGGGATCTACTTGGGCCTATCCTATAAACTGTTCAAAATGTTGGCTATTTTTCTCTGAACAGTAATAAAGTCCGTTTTCGAACGCCTTTTCTAACATTTCGGAAAACTTCACCGGCATGCCGCTGTAATTCTTCTTTTCAGTTCATCAATATCAGCAGGTTGTGTTTTATAAACAACGGATTCAAAATGTCCCCAAAGAAAGAAATCTAGGGGAGTTAAATCGGGTGATCCGAACGAGCAGTCTTGGTTCCGCAAAAAACATGGAACACAGACTGCCCTCTTGAAAGTGATCAACGATCTTGCGAGAGCCAGAGATGAGTCAGAAGTCACCATTTTAGTACTGCTTGATCAAAGCAAAGCTTTCGATTTAGTTAATTTTGATTTGCTCATTGGCAAACTCAAGTTCATAGGATTCGACGACATTTCTCTTAAATGGATGACCAGCTATCTCACAGGCCGATCACAGAGGGTCAAACTGGATGATTACTCATGGTCAACCCTAAAAGAAACCTCCTCAGGTGTACCACAGGGAAGCATTCTGGGGCCATTGATGTTTTCAATGTTTATTTTTGATTACCCCACTTCCCTATCACATTGTCAGGTACATCTATACGCAGATGATATACAGTTATATATGTCTTTCCATAACACTGATACAGAAAGTTGCGTAGCTAATTTAAACTCAGATTTGCATAAAACATTCCTTTACTCGGAGCATCATGGACTGAAAATTAATCCAAATAAAACCTTGGCTCTATGCATAGCATCTCAGGGACAAAAAGTTGAAACCCAAAGAAACTTTGGGCTCACTCTCATAACGCAGACATTGACTGGGTAGATAGTGCTAAAAATCTTGGCGTAACCTCTTTGTCTTTCGATGAACATGTGAAAAACATTTTCAAAGTATCTTCCTTTAAACTCAAATCGCTATATAAATTCAAGTATCAGTTATCTGAAGAAATGAAACTCAGGCTAGTTAAAACTCTTATTTACCCCCATATCGAGTATTGTTGTTCGGTGTATTACAATTTTTTGCCGCAATATAACAAATTGAAGTTACAACGCATACAAAATGCTTGCATGCGATTCGTATGCTGCATTCCATATGGTGAACATGTCACGCCATTTTTGTTAAAAACGAAGCAGTTGAATGTGAGGTACAGAGTCCAATATTCGATAAAAAATTTTCTGTTTAAGTTGCTTCAAACTAAAACTCCTAGTTATTTATATAGTCTTTGAGAATTAACTCATTCAACATACCTAGGCACCGTACTTTCAAATATGAAGGATGTTTTTCAAATATTGCCCCTAGTTATCTGAATGAAATTTTACGCATTTTACATTCATCAATCCAAAAAAGAAATAAAATCACAGCTGCTTACTGCGCAGTGCTAATATACAATGTATAATATTGTAATGTATTCGTTAAGTTGACCAATGGAATGTCAAGAATATTAATAGCTATTAGCACCTTTATGATTGTATAATTAATTTCTTTTCTTTCTCTCTTCATTATTGATTTTTCTTTTTTTCTCTAACATTGTTTTGGTAGTAAATAAGTATTTTTCTTTTTTATTTTATCATTATTTTCTTACACACTATATAATTTTTGGGAGGGGTGGAAGATAGCCTTTGGCTAACCCTTTTCCTTTTTTGTATAAAATGTACTTTTATGCATAATAAACGATATTATTATTATTTCGGAAGCCATTCAACTGCTCCCCTTCTGCCAATCTATCTATTCTGAGATTCTCTCGTTTAACCACTGTCGGACGGGAAGAAAATAATGAGGTGTCCTGCTGGAAATGTAACAGATCCTCCTGAAAAACTACATTACCTTCTGCATTAATTTGAGTTCCTAGCTCGTGAGTTATAAGAGGATCGTTGGTTTCTTCAACCATATAAAGGTACAGATTTCCAGTCAAGTTGTTTTCAAGAAATAAAGGAACAATAATGGCAATTACAAGAATACCAGCCCAACATGAACTTTTTGTGGGTGTTGTGTATGTCCTTCTCGAAAAATATGCGGGTTCCCGTCACTCAAATAGCGACAATTTTGTCTACTAAATTGCCATTCAGAAAAAATGATTCATCGCTGAAACAGATGTTTAACAAAAGATTAGGGATTGACTCGATGAGACATGATTTCACAAAATGTTATTCTTCTATCATAATCATCTTCATGGAGCTGAAGAATATAAATTTTATATGGATGAAATTTATGCATTTTCAGTGCTTCTCTAACAGTCTCGCGTGATATTTCCGTCTGTTCTGCTACTGATCATGAGGTGCTAGTGGGCTCTGCAGCAAATGTTCCCAAAACTCCAATTTGAGCTTCTTCATTTAGTACTCTGGGGTTATTCCTTTTTTTATTTTTCACCGAACTTTGTCACCAAATCAAGCACATACCGGTGACTAACATTACAATTTGGATTTCTTTCATTGAAAAGAAATGCCACCTTTCGTGCGCACTTTCCACCTTTTCATAAATTAAAATCATTTCAATTCTTTCTTGACGAATGTAAACCATTTTCACCCTTTTATACACTTATTGAAGTTATCACCGCCCAACAAGGAAAACTGCATCGAAAATACTACCAAATCGTTAAAATTTCCTGAAAATTTTTTTGCTTGAGAACAGAAGCTTTTTACAGCAGAAGTATCAAAAAATGAAGGCTATCTGTGGAATTTCAGCGATGAGAATTAAAAATCCAGCATCTGATAAACGCAACTTTCCTACCATCTACATTTCACTATTAAATTACCTTTTGGAGCTAATGGGTAATGTTGCCCCTGATACAGGGTTGGAACGGTACAACCTAATCCTCTAAGCAGATTCACTGGAACACTATTTTTCGAAACCTGATTATCAAAAAATTATAAGTCAGGGTACCATTGGAGAGAAAATTCAACGCCCATCAAAATGATGTGCCACTTGACCCCCCTTCACATTTAAGATTCTAATGGTAACATCTACCCTCCCTAAGAGGTCGAACCACGTGCGCTACAAATATTCATTAAAAGTGTCTCCCTTGAAAATAAATTTGACCTGTTTTCTTGATTCCTCATATAATTTACTGGAAGGAAGATATTGAGGGTGGGAAGTTTTCAAATTGTGACCCTGTATAAATGTAAGTGAGGATTTTCTGTAGCATCAATAACTGTCCTCATTGATCCGACCACCAACAATTTTTTTTGGTGAGTTCTAACCGATCTCTCAACTTTTGGAATGAAGACACCCGAGGAGTTCTTGCTTCCGTATATTTTTTATGGTAGATTCTGCTGGCTAATAACGGATTTATGTTAGCCAATACACCAGACCATATTTTTTCATTCTTTGCGAGTGAAATTCAGTATTAACAATTAGACGTGTACAATTATTGAAAGTACACGGTTGTGTGAAATTTCACGATAGCGGCCTTTTTTTCCACGGATACTGGTCTCGTCGCCAGTTGCACCTCAGCCTCTTGGGCTTTTTGTGCCTTCCGATGTTTGTTTTACAGCACCCACTCCAAACCCCTGTACCAGTATATACAGAAGTTCGCCACCGAAGTCGCTCACGGGTACAAATCCCACGAATTGGTTATCCTCTCTCCAAGATTGGATCGAGAACCTACTTTTCGGCATAGCTCGGCACGTCTTGGGGAGTAACCGAGATTGGAATACGTCCAATCAGCGCGCTGGGCAATCCCAGCTACCGTTAGAGCTCAGACACGGTGGGGACGCCTGATAACACAGGGTACTGGCTCTGGGATGTCAGTGCCCGAGCAGGTTAATACGCCTCACCCCGCCGAATCACTCAGGAAATACAATCACTTGAACCCATCAAGTGAAGGACTACCCCGTCTCTACCGAATTACGGTATTGTTTTCCATTGTTCACTATCTAGTACCACGCCCCCCAGAGTTCAAAGCCATGTGGAGAGGCACCGGCGAACCGGTGAGCCTATCCTGCTCCCCCTGGGTACCTATATCAACAAGACTCATCCAGTTACGTTTAATGGGTCGCCGCCGTATCAGACTTTTGACCTGATACTACTCGTGTGAACGTGTGACGAGTTACCGTTTGGGTGAAAATTCGCCATGAGTACTAAGCATGATACCATGTTACTCTTTCCCCCCCCCCTACCCCGACGTCCAAGACACATGGTCTGTATAGGTTCTTCACCGGTTGGCCACTGTATTCTTCGGGGGTTAGCCTTGGCTGTCCGAATATTGCTTGTCTAGTGCCTCGTATTGTGACAATATATGTTTGTCCGTTTCTGCCGCATTGTCTGCAGGACGTTGTATAGCCAAATTTTGTGCAGGTGTTCTCTCATTGGGCTGTGACCACTGAGAAGGCTCGTTATTGTTCTGACTTGGTTCCTACTCATCTTGAGTAGTTCTTCAGTTCTTCGTTTCGATGGTTCTATGATAAATGTTTTCCCGTGGTGCATGAGAGGAGCTTCCTTCCAGCGCTCTCTTCGTTTTCGTTTGACCCAGTCCCGTTTGCAGCTTCGGATGGCCTTTCAACACGATACCATATGGATGGCAGAATGCCTTTCCATTCTAGATTCTGATTTTTACGCCTGCTTCAACTTCCGTCATTTTTTTCGGTCTCTTTATGCGTATATAACACTTGAAATTGGAGGTTTCAATATATTTTTGAAAAACAAAATCAATAAAAAACCTTTTTGAAAGCAAGCTTTCATTCAAATACACTAAAACTCACGAAGAAATCTACGTCACACATCCAAAGCAATTATTTTTCACTTTTTAGTGCATTTGAATGAAAGCTTGACTTCAAAAAGGTTTTTTATTCATTATTTTATTTTGTGCTTTTTAGTACTCAAGTACGCCTCAATCTATGCATTTTTGTTGGAGCATCGTTATTATGAGCCCTTTTACCTGAAAGTTCTGAGCTATCTAGTCCTACAATGAGGAGGCCATAAAGATTAACCCAACCGCCATCTTGGAGTTGCCATCTTCAATTTATTAATTTCAACTCAAAATAAATAATTTCCGACTGAATTCATAATCTCCGACCCCAAAAACCTCGACATAGCAATTTCGAATCAAATCGGCCATAATTACAAAACTCGTCCGCCATCTTGAATTTGTGGATTTTGACTATGAAAAATTTATAATCTCCGACCCCGAAAACCCCCACTTTTCCAATTTCGAATAGAATCTGACCATAAACACAGAGATCATCGGCCAACTTAGAGCCACCATTTTGATTTACTTAATTTTGAAAAAGAATCATAACCTTCGACCCAGAAAACCCCCACATACCAATTCTGAATCAAATCGGACCAAAAACCTGAATTTCGTCCGCCATCTTAGAGAGCCATTTTGTTTTTTTCTATAACAAAAATTCCCCTTTAATTTCATAAAGTTCGACAAAAAATTCATTTTCTCCGAATCCGAAAACCCCCACATGAAAATGTTGGATAGAATCGGACCATAGTCACAAACCTCCATCGCCATTTTGGAGCCGCCATCTTGAATTTATAAATTCTGACAAAAAAATCATAATCTCCGACCTTGTAAACCCCCTTATACCAATTTTGAATCGAATGGTACCATAATCACAATACTCGGCCGCCATATTGGAGCTGCCATTTTGTTTTTTCTTCCACAGGAATTATGAACACCTGCCAAATTTCAGCTCAATCGGATGTCGGCAAGTGCTCCAAAAATGGATTACAACTTTTGAACCGGAAAGAATGACATACGAACGAAGCAAGTTAAATATAAAAGCTTGTGAAAATGACAACTTGAAAACCGTTTTCCAGCTTTCAAATACAGCCACAAATATCTCCAACACCAGAAATTCTAACATTCATCATCATCTGTATTTATTAGAACTAATAAATTCGAATTTGGAGTGAAAATAGAAGTTTTATCACTTATACTTGCACGAAAACCGTTTTCTAGCTTACAAATACAGCCACGAATATCTCCAACACCAGAAATTCTAACATTCATCATCATCTGTATTTATTAGAACTGATAAATTCAAATTTGGAGTGGAAATAGGAGTTTTATCACTTATACTTGCACGAGAGGTTTGTATTTTATCGGGTAAATTTGGGTTGTTTAATGAGAAACTGTTGCCTAGCACTTAGACGAGAAAAACTGTCAACTATTAAAAACGGGACACCGAAGGTGGAGTGTTTTTAGGTTGACAGTTTTTCGAGTCAAATTGCTAAAGGAAACAGTTTAGAAATTGCTAAAGGAAACAACACACCCGATATCAATATAAACATCGAGTGTAATTCGGCAGGACAATTTAATGAATAAGAAATTCAGAAACATATCAATGCAAAGTTCATTTATTTTGGCAACCTACACCGCGATAATTGATAAACAAATGAATAAGTGAAAAAACCACTAGTGCATTTGTCAACTGTAGAAACACAAGAGCTTTTTTTTTATCGAATGAATTTCTTTTTGTAACGAAATAATTTTTCCAATCAAATTGTCAAATGTCAGTTTTTCGAGCAAAATTACTGATGGAAAAATTTTGAGTTGAAAAGAAATTTATCCTTAAAAGAAAAGCTCGAGTGTTTTTTGGCAAGATCAATTAACGACCGAATATATGAATGAACAACAACAATAACTATCTTTATTGATACAATTACATTATTTAAATGAACAGTTATTAAATACACAATTGTGTTAAATTGTTTGGTTTGGTGTACTGATTTCAAAATTTTCTTCTCTGGTATTCACACATGTAGAATATTCATTTTGATTCTTCTCACTCGAGGCTCCGAAGGAACTAATAAGATTTTCGTGATGTTCAGCATCAATTTGGAGGTAGGGTTCAATAGAAGATGATGATGAGTGTCCCGTTACCTTTATAAGTTGTTGGTCACTTACTCCTGCTTTGGCTAACTGGGAAACTGTACTAGCACGGTGCGAATGATTGGTAATTTTATTATTTGTAATGTCGAGTCCAATTTCAGTTGCAGAATATTTGGTCCGAGTAGAAATCGTATTAATACCCAGTGGAACATTTTTGTACCAACCTTTGGAATTTTGGTTTTTCCAAAAGGGATTTGGAGTTAAAAAAGTCGCTCAGATGTTATGTTTTCATTTCTTTTTTGTAACAGTAATTTTAACAATGCAACGGGACAAATACCTTTCTCTATTTCATTTTTTGTTATCCATTTGCTGTCTGCCAATTTTTTCGATCCACCCTGTGTCGTCTTTGAAAATATTGTATTGTATTCAAATCTTCTTGTTGAAGTTCCATCTTAATTTTTTTCTTCTTTAAAATGGTAAATTTTACAGTTTGCAGCTTCTCCCCCCCTCCAAGCTAATTCATAAGAAGCTATATGAAAGAATCTTTTTTGTAATCCCTCTGGGTTGTCTATATTCCACAATTTTGCCATTTTTACTATATCTTTCTTGTTCAATGCTACAGAACTTACTTTTCTTTTCTCTGGAATAACTTGTAATTATTTCCGTTTACTATTTCTTGCATCACGAGCTTCTTTAAAAGTTATGTCGGCAAAAGGATCAAATTTAATATTGTATTCATTGAAATATTTCTTGAATCATCTTCGCAGTTGAATTCCAAATTGATTTAACTGCATATTCTTTATAATCTTCTCCATTCCTCTTTTTCATATTATAGGCCCAATCCTTCAATATATCTGCTACTTTTTGTAACTGAGTTATTTTCGACAGTTCGTGATTTCGTACTTGACAAAACTCCATAAATTGTCTCCATATTGACGCTTTAGTATTTTTTGTGGATTGCGGGATAGCTTTTTCTATATTTTTTGTTATTTTTTGAGTCGAAACTTCCCCAAAACGACTCATGTTGTAATGTTTCAGTATCAATTATCAACAATACTTAAATAACTGACAGGGCAGACATCAAAGTGACGTAAGCATACTAGATGTAGACGCTTAAGAGGAACAGGCGTTTTTATCGGTGATAAAAAACGATGCACCTTTTTTATCGCTGTCAAAATGACAAAACAGTCATCTTTAAATGACACATTTTATATGGGAGTTAATTTATCACTTATAATTGCACGAGAAGTTTGTATTTTATCGGGTAAATTTGGATTGTTTAATGAGAAACTGTTGCCTAGACATTAGACGAGAAGAACTGTCAACTATTAAAAACGGGACACCAGAGTTGGGGGCGTTTTTAGGTTGACAGTCTTTCGAGTCAAATTGCTAAAGGAAACAGTTCAGAATTTGAACAACACAAATTTACCCGATATCAATATAAACATCGAGTGTAATTCGGCAGGACAATTTGATGAATAAGAAATTCAGAAACATATCAATGCAAACTTTATTTATTTTGGCAACCAACACCACGATAATTGATGAACAAATGAATAAGTGAAAAAACCACTAGTGCATTTGTCGCTGTAAAAGTTGCAGCTAACTTTTGCCGCTGTCAAACTGACAACTGCACTGTGGCATATGCGATTTTTTATACATGAGATGAATTGTCATTATTATTTTGGTAAATTGCAGATTTTTATTATAAAATAAACTGTACGCCGTCGAATAGTGGATAAACGTTGCTGATTACGCACCTATTCCTGAAAAGTAACCCCTCTCCAGTACTTATTGCGATATTAGGTTTGAGTACTGTACCATTATCGGCAAAGAAGTACCTACCAATTGTTATCGAAAATGATGACAGTTGAAAAAAACAAATAATCGAATGGAAAACATGTGTTAAAAACAAACACTCGAGCGTGTTTTGTTTACGTTTATTTGGCGATAAGAGTTTCAATTTTGATGGTATTTACTCCACGTGTCATGTTATTCACCTGCAAAGTACAAATAAAATAGCTCGCCTGAGGTTGAAAACAATGGAAAATAACATAGAATTATTGGAGAGGATCAGATAACATTTCCACTAGAAAACTCATTGAAGTTCGGTATCAGTGCACGTGTACGATTTTTGATTATCAACGCGTCTCTGTTTCCGAGAATCAGATCGGGAAAATGGAAAAAGTAATAGAACAAACAAAAAATAAATTGAGTTCGATATTCATGATTGAGAAATCGAAGATCAGCTATACCGGGTGCCAACGAATCTATTAGACAAGTCATAACTTCTAGAATATTGAGTGTATCTAAATGAGATTTGGTATAGGTAAATGGTAGGTGGAGAGGATAGTTTTCGCCCCTTTTTTTTTCACTTTCCGGTCACTACCGGTTTCACCGGAAATGGCTTTTTAAGAGAAACACCCTATATATTGTAACATTTTTGCATTTCTGAGACAATTCTGGATCAGAAGGAGACATTTTAAAAAGTTTTTACGCCTACTTCATTTTTTAAAGTCAATTAATATTGCATCTAGGTGGCCATGATTGGACGTAAACTAATCTGAGGACCTCAGGTGATGTCAGAAAATTGCAATCGCAAAATTTTGTGACTAGTATGATAGATAGGAATAAGACAAGTTGACAAAATTACATTTTTGCTACTAACTATTATTTTTCAAATGGCGACCTTTTCGCAAAAAGGATTTTTTTTGCGATTGGATTAAAAATAAAAACGTAAATTAAATATTACTAAGGAAAATACTGGATAATAATTTATTTACTTTTGTCAAGTGTGCCATGGATAATAATTTATTTACTTTCACTGTAGTAAATTCTCAAAGTTCATTTCTCCTTGTTCAAGACACATTTCAGCTCGTTCAATTGTTTCTCCCAGCACGTTTCTTAACATTTGAGGCGTTGTACTTATAAATGCCCGTAGAATTCTTTCTTCTGAGATTTCAAGAGTGGCTGAATCTGTTGTATTGTAAACTTTTTCTTTACCATACACTCCAATAAAAAAATCGAGCACAGTCAGATCCGGTGAGCGGGGAGGCCACCGTAATGTACCATTGGTTGCATAACTTTATCATTAAAATGCTCTATTAAGTGATTAAGACCTTCTCTGGTATTATGAGGGGGTGCTCCATTTTGTTGGAAGTAAATTCGCCATAAAACTGCTGAAGGTAAAGTATTAAGATGATCCTCGATTTCATTTTCAAGAAAACCCAGGTACATAACCCATGGTAACTGACCTTGAAACAATATTGGGCGAATTATTCTGTTTCCAACAATACCAGCCCAGACATTGACGCCAAAAATTCCTTGAAAATTGCCCTCTCTCATTGCATGTTGATTCTGTGAGGCCCATTACCGGGTATTTCGCTTATTGAACATACCATCATTTGTAAATCGTGATTCGTCCGTTAATAGAATAAAGTTGATAAAATTTGGGTTATCTCTATGATTTTGAAGCAGCCAATCACAGAACACTAACCGTCTATCGCCATCGTTAGCTTACAGTTTGTTTAACACAAAATTATTGCCAATTTAATAATTATTTTTAATCTTCTAGTAAAGAATTGAAAAATGGATAATCCTTTGGGTCCGTTATTTACGAAAATTTTCATGGATAATCTCTAGAGTAAAATTCATAACAACCCGTTGATAAAAAACTTCTTATACTGATATAGATATGTGGACGACATCTTATGTTGCTTTGACCATAACAAAAATAAACAATTTTAAATTTTACAAGAACATTCGTATACAGATATTACAATACATAAGACCCTACCAAGAAAAAGTAGCCGCGTATAAAAGTATGATCCACAAACTAGTGGATGTTCCTCTGTCAGAAGAGAAGTTTAATAAAGAATTCAATATAATTAATTACAGCCGATAACGGATATAAATCAAGTTTAGTTGACAGCATTCTATCGACGAAACTCTATAAAAAGGCAATTCAGGAAGTTTATCCAACCGATTGAAATACAAAGTCAAATTTCAAGGTTATTACTTATTTCGGCAAACCTTCAGAGACAACTTCTAATTATTGAAGACATAAATATATTAATATTGCTTACAGAACAAATCATACTTTGGGAAAATTTATTGAAAACAACAAAGATCGAATTAAAGAGTCTTACGAATCTGGAGTATATAAACTTACATGTGGTTCTTGTCCAAGTTTTTTTCCCCATATAAGGTGGTGTATGCAGCTGATTCGCCAAGTAGATAACTAATTTTCCGGATAGCGAACTTTGTTTTTGAGAGTTTTCCACATAATACATTCATATGTTCTGACCATTGCAACTTCGTATCTAATATGACCCCAAGGAAATTGACATGGTCAATTGTATTTTTGGAAGTGAAATTTAAAAAAGTCTGGCTTTTACTTTTTCTATCATTCGATAGCATATCATTGGGCTCGGACCAAGTCCTAGCCTTCTCCAAAATAAGTGAATGGACGAGTTCAGTATCCTCCTCTTTTCCCAGGTCGATGCCAAAAGTTGTATCGTCCGCATACATGATGGTTGATACGTTAAAAGAATGCATAGTGAAGGGTAGGTCATTTATGTAAATCAAGAACAGAAGGGGGCCCAAGACTGATCCTTGTGATTCATCTCTCAACAATAGCTGTATTACTGCGTTCTTAGCCATTCACTACAATTTGCTTTCTCTCGTGTGAGTATGATTTCATTATATCTAGTGCGCTACCACGTATTCCGTAGTAATTGAGTTTTTCTAATAATATATTGTGATTCACACAGTCGAATTCAGATGTCAGATCAGAAAGTACAGTCAAATTTTGTTTATGGGCATTGAAAGCTCTTTCGATTAAATCTCTTAATGAGAGTACTACATCAGCGGTGGACAGCCCCTTTCTGAATCCATATTATTGTGGTGATATAATTTTATGAGTATCAAAAAAAGACATCAGTTCCGAGTGTATTGCCATTTCCCATATTTTGGAGAAGGCTGGAAGAATTGATATCTGTCGAAAATGTTTTGGCAGTGACGGGCCACCTTTTCTGTGGGAAGGAATTACTCTAACCATTTTGCTGGAAAAACTCCTTCCTTGAAGCAGGCATTCATAATCTCTGTAAGAGGTTTCAATAAATACATTCCAGGTTTTTTTATTACAAATGTGCTAAAACCGTATATGTCTATTAGTGCCACACTCCCATACATTTTATTTGTTTTTTTTTCATGAAATTATTTTTTTGAAGTCACATAACATTCAAACACTGTCAAAAAATGCATACCCGAAAACAGTTTTTTTTCAAAGGGTTAAAACCACACAATATAATCTCAATACCTCACCCATAGGTATTTCAGGATACAAATAAAATCAAATAAGTTTGTTTATAAAGTCATGTCAAATATTTGTTGAAGTTATATATGTACAATAGTAATCAGTATTTGAACAGTGTCCAAATTATTATGGAAGTAGGTTATCTACATAGTAAATATTGGTTTTATTTTTTTTAATATGCGGGCGGAATATCAGTTATTAAATGGCTCAATGTTGGGGAAAAAACCCATTGGAATGATAAAAACAAACTCATGTTCCGAGATCATTCTCGCACAGTGATGTTTATTTTGACATCAATTGTAATTTTAATGAATTTTTTTTTCGTATTTTTACAATCTGCTGAATTTTCAACTATTTTGAAAGCCAAAGAATATCAATTCTGCAATAATAATTAATTTTGAATAGACGCGGCCGATTCTTGAGGAAAATCCATAATTACAATTTTTACAAAAAATTGGTTTACAAAACACACGATACGTGTATTATTAATCTTCCAAAAATTCGTATATTTTTTATTTCAAATTATGTAGCAGAAGTTTGGTAAAATGTATGGCCTGTGTAGTTTTTTCAAATAATTCGCATTTTTTGGTGATATACCACCAAAAATGTTTTCGAAAGGAGAATTGTCCTTTGTGAAAACTTCTGCGTAATGTATTCCCATACTTCCTCATTTATTCCATAGAGTCAATGCTAACATTCTACTAATAACATAGGAACTCATGTTTTCCACCTTATCAACTACCGCTACCGCTAACAACATTCCAATTTTTTTAATGGATTTCATCGTACAAGGTTGTCAAACGAAACGTAATTCAAGTGCAATAGGCATTCTCCCTCACAAAACATCCAATTGATGAATCAATTCTGGTATGCCCATTTCACGAAGCTGTTCCTAAAACTGTTTTCTATACTAATAGTACGAGGGCTAGCAACGTCGGGAAAACAAGAATTTCAGGTAGGCCAGTTTTTAGATATGCTATCTCTCTCACTCTATCGGACGTCATACGGGCTACCTGGCTGGCGGTAGTGGTTGCGTTTATCAGTGCGTATCGTATCTGTACAGGCAAAATATCAATTTTTCAAATAATTTTAAGAATGTTCCTTTTCGTTTTATTATTTCAATTGAACTTTTTAACACATGAATCTATTATTGCCAGATATTTTTATTGTTGTTTGAACTGTGCCAGACGCCAATTTTAAATGAAAAAAAAAATTGTTTTCAAAATATTTTAGTATAGCTGAAATTTTTATATGATGTTATTTAAGTATCTAAAAAGCCAAAATTAATTTAAAAATAATTCAATTGTTAAACCTTCAGCCCGACCGATCTAAAAGTGAAAAGTGATGTGGTAGTGGTAAATAGTTGTCAAATAAATTTCAGAGAAAGGACTGAAAAACCATTGAATTAATTTGTGGATTAATACGGTATCAAAATAATAATTTATTGTTGTACAAAATTAAGATAACGATCAACCTCAAGTATGACAATAAACAAAAATTTGGGTGGCTACGTGAAAATTAAGGTTAGATTTTTTAATCCATAATTGTATCACAGAAAACGGAGGCATCTTGATAATCATCATCATCTTCATCACTGCTGTCATTATCCTTTATAATTCTACAATTAAATCCTGTCCACATTGGAGTGTTTGGCACATGGAGAAAGAGTGAAGCCATATGTAATAAATCAATAGTTTGTACTAAAGAGAAAGTACTCGGAATAGATATTGCTCTATGTTCTCAACAGGTGTTAATCGTACTAACATTTGCAATCGGGCAGAAATCGGAACAAGTTCAGGAACAATGGCTTCAAAGGTTCGTCTCCTTTTTGCTGGTGGTGGTAACATGTCGGACTGATCACTTTTAGAATCGATATCACTTTCATTAGGATCATCATTATCAATATTTTGATATATTATTCCTACGGCGTCATGCAAAGTTTCTTTTCCATTAAGAGTATCAACGTATCTATCAAAGTTATCGAAGGCTACACCTGTGCATAACGATGATTTCCGAATAATGTCAGGTGGACTGATTTCAGAGCGATGTACAGATGAGTAAGTAGCTTCAGTTTCCAGCTCCTCGAGTGTAGTATAGTTGCAGCAATGTCCAAGACGATTAAGAATGTTAATGATTCTTCTACTACTTGTAAGACTTTTTACAGTCATACTAAGAGTTATGTGTTTTGATGGTTTAATAGTATCATTAGTCACACAAAAAATTGTATCAGAGGCCATTGAGTTGCTTAATCGATTACAGTTTACACCATTTCTGCGACGAATATCTTTGCCTCCAATCAATACTTTGAAAAATCCATCTAATTTTTCAGGAATCGTACATTCACCATTGATTGAATCACTTGGCTAGATTTTTTATGGTAATTTTAATTTATCCATTTTAAAAATGGACTAATGCAACTTTATCAATGAGCTCATTTTCCTCGAGTCTCGTCAGATCATCATCTTCTAATAAACTACAATCTTTATGCACGATAACTTTATTTTTATTTTTTGAAATAATTTTGATCGATTTTTTAAAATGTTTGAATATTTCCTCTTCAAGATAATGATTTGTCATTAAATTTACATCTGACTGAGACTGAAGCTTCAATTCATCATTGTACGTGTTACAAAGAGATGATAACAGCAAAAAAAATTTTTTTGATAACTTCTTCTTCTACTAATGATACAATTTGATTGAAAATGCACTGGTCATGCCAGGGAGTCTGTGGATTATCAGCAATAACTTTATTATAATCATTTACATTTACATTCACACGAATGATGATAAAAAATAATTTCACTTTTTGACTGTACATTTTCTATTTTTTCTAGCAACTCTTGATTACTTAATTTTGTCATCCACTCTGCTATTTTTTTATAAATTTTTGCATCATTTGAGGAGTGTAAAGTTTGTTGTTCACCTTTTGATTGCTTGCGATCTTTTCCACAAAAAAAACAAACTCGTTTGACATTTGAATTTGTTTCTATATTTTCCGCATTTTCAGGCTCAATAATTGCATTAGAAGTGTCAATTGCTTGGATATTAACTTCTGTATGTGAATTTGGAGACGTATTACCTGGCAGGGTTTTGCTAACATCTACTGCAGAATTCAATATCGGAGTTGAACGAGATGTGCTGAGAAGAACTACTGATGACGAGAAATTAATTTCAGATAAATCACGGTATTTTGCATTAAAGCTGTAAAACTGCTGTAACAATTTCTGTGATATCCATCAGTGTCATTAACTTTCTCTGGTAACTGTACACTATCAAATTTGAGTTTGAAATTTACACGTATTTGTAAAACTTCTTTACACTTTTTTAATGTATCTTCTACAAAAGTTATTATTTTTCCATTTTTGTCTTTACAAAAAACGCATTTCAATTTATCAATAGCCATTCCGTTCAAAACATTGAAAATAACAGCAACGAATACACCAATGTGACTAAACTGACACCATCTTGACTACAGACAGGTGCTGTCGTCTATCTCGCTTGCGCAACTAGCGCGTGACAGTCTGTACTCTTCCAACATGCCCAATCACTTTTAGATCGGTCTGGCTGAAGGTTTAGCAATTGAATTATTGTTTGGCAAATTAATGTTGGCTTTTTAGATCTTAAATAACGCCATATAAAAATTTCAGCTATACTAAAATATTTTGAAAAAAAAATTTTTTTTCATTCAAAATTAGCGTCTGGCACAGTTCAAACAACAATAAAAATATCTGGCAACAAAAGATTGATGTGTCAAAAAGTTCAATTACAATAATAAAACAAAAAGGAACCTTCTTAAAATTATTTGAGAAATTGATATTTTACCTGTACAGGTATGATGCGCACTGATGAACGCAACCACTACCGCCAGCCAGATAGCCCGTATGACGTCCGGGAGAGTGAGAGAGATAGCATATCTAAAAACTGGCCTACCTGAAATTCTCTCTCGAAAACGTTACCAGTTCTTAGACTATAACCTTTATCATTAAATGAAACCGACTGTGTTACTGTTCTTGAAACTTTCAGTCTTCCGATGAAAAAAAAATTGAGATATCTTTCCCGTTGTCTAGTTCGATGATACTTCTGAACATTGAATATTCATATCAAATATGAGCCCCTTACGCCCGTGACACACATGGCGGATATTTCCGATCGGATAATCTACCGTTGCCGCCATTACATTATCCCACTGAAGTGATTAAGAGCTCACACATTAGGCGAAAAAAAAAACAATCGGTCAATTTGACATCGGCGGAAGTTGTACAGCCGTCGAGTGCCACTGGAGCCGACGGAATTTTACGGCCGCATTGCACTAGTGGCTTCCGTTACCTAATGCACGTTTACACACCCAGCGGTTTTTCAACCGACGAAAAAAAAAAGAGGAGGTTCTCTAGTCGACGCGTATATTTTTTTTATGTATAATCACGCATAACTTTTCACAGATTAGTTCGATTTCGATGAAACTTTTTTCATTGGATAGGGTATACTTTGAAGTTGGTACCATTAGAATTCGACAGAAAAATGTCACGCCCAAGGGTAGAAAAATAGGGGATATTTATCGTTCATCCACTGAATTCTTATTAAAATATAAAATAATTAATAATACCATAAAAAAAAATTAATTTTATAATAATCTGAATATTACAATAAAATTTAATGATTTTTTCAATTTTTCTAAAAATAATTAGTAACAAAACTACATAAAACAATAAAAAATTAATTTTTTTTTTTTATATTTCAATTTTTTTTTTAATTTCGAAGAATTTCCCCTTTTAACCCATTCTACCACTCATAACTTTGTACTGGGTTATCCGATTTAGATGACTTTCTTTTATTGGATAAAGTATACTTCAGAGTTGAAAAGGAATAATCCACCCCTAAGGGTAGAAAAATAGGGGATTATTAATTTTTCATCTATAAACCGATTCTGTTGAAACTTGGCACACATATACAGTGCTCGTCTAAAGTCCGTTCCCCCCCTACTAATTTTTGAACCAACTGGCATTCGCAACGAAATTTGGAGAGCGCCATCTTCAATATATTTTTTTAAATAGAACCCGTATATTATTCCATTTTCGAAATCTAATTGAGATTCTCAAAAGATTTATCCGATACACTTTACTCCTAAATTCAATTGTTTTCGAAATATCAACATTTGAAAAGTGACATTTTGGTCTTTTCAAACCCAACCAAAAACACTAATGTTGCTTTCAATCGAATTTGCATTGGAAAAAATCGTTGTCGCGGTATGGTTTTCCCAATATCAATTGCAGAAGCATAAAAAGTCTTGCGGCGAACTCCTGTGAGCAGCAGTGGCGGGGATAACTAATTTTATTTAGATATTTTAAAATTTTAAAAATACTTCATAAGTGATGAAAAATGAAAAAAAAATTAAGACAAGCATTTATTTATACAAATACATTAAGAAAGAAAAATAATTTCTTTCATTATTTGATGTAGGTTATTATTATATCCTTAAACGTATTTCGATCGGCACACACCAAGACCATAGACGCTACTGGTTTTCAATCTTTCAGAGCTATCAAAACACAAATATAACGAATGATTTATGACCTCCCATCGTATATACACACCTGCCAGCATTGATGTCCGACTGGATTGGCCCAGACGAATCGGTTGTAGCATAGACAGCCGTCACTCAAGTCCACGTTGACTATCGGCTCTTTTGATCTACCGTTCCGTTTCTTCGCATATACGCTCGTGTTAGCGAAGAGAGTTTTCATTTAGTCCCTATATAAACAGCTTCTGCAATTGATATTGGATGGACTATAACATCTTGTTTACTGTCAAACTGAACTGCTAACTGTAAAATAGTCCGTTGAGCGCCCAAATCCTTTTATGAAATGTGTGATCATGGCTCGTAGTTTAGATGATATTTGGAGGAGCTGGAAGAAATTATCATCTAGCAGTCCGTATGTTTAATGATAGATTTCCCGAGAATCCTATTTCGAGGTGATATTTGTGCAAACTTTCAAATAAGCTCCAAGAAACTAGTACGCTGAAAGTTGCTCTAAGATCAGAAAGACCGCCTCTTTCAGAAGAAAAAAAGGTAGAAATTGTTGCTGAAATGGCAATCAATCCGACCCAGTCGACGTCTGCAGTTGCTGAATCCTGTGGAGTAACTTCAAAAAGTGTCCAAAGAGTCCTGAAAAAAGAAAAGTTTCATCCCTATAAAATTAAAATCCTGCATGATCTCACGGAGGATGATCCAGATCGGAGGGTTGAATTTTGTGACTGGTTAGTGGTTAACAAGGAGAATTGAAGGAGAACGGGGCTTCCTAAAACGTGTATGTTTCGCAGACGAATGCACGTTTTTTCTTAATGGAAAAATCAACAAACAGAATGTTCGATACTGGAGCGATACTCATCCGCATATTTTTAGAGAGGGACATACCCAGTTTCCTAGAAAGGTGAATGTTTGGGCGGGGATTTTGGGCAATCGCGTTGTTGGACCGATTTTCATCAGAGGCAATCTTACAGGAGCTCTTTACAGAAATCTTTTAGAAACTGAAACTGAACCTCGAATGAGACAAATTATATTGAACAATCAGGAAGAGTTTGAAAATCGTGAAATAATATTTCAGCAGGATGAGAAACCTCCCCATTTCGATCGCATGGCTAGAGAGTTCTTCGATACAAACTTTCCTGGGCGATGGATAGGTCGCAGGGGAAGTACAGAATAGCCACCAAGATATCCGGATCTTACACCTCCAGATTTTTTTCTTTGGGGGTATCTGAAGTCTAGAATCTACGCCACTGAATGCCAAACAATAGAAGAGTTGGAACGCAGAATAATAGATACATGTGAAGAAATATATGAACAGACTTTCATCAACGTGAGAGAAGCTATCTATAATAGGGCACTTTATTGTCAAGATTTAGGATTGATCACTTGATGAAATAATTGTTGGGGTTAAATGAAAGTGTTACTCAAAAATAAATTATAATTTTTTAGCCAACTAATTTGTTTTGATTGTGAATTTAGAGAACACATTCGAGATTTTCCGGTAAGCGGTACTGTCAATCTTTGATAAACTCTCTTTACGCCTCTTATCAGTCAAATTCATTGAGATATTTAACTAAAAATTAATAACAGCGTTTAGTTAGCAAAATGTTTTACCGAAAGGGACCAAAATCCATATTTCATTTCAAACCGGAATGTCAATTTTCAAACGTTAATCGCAAAAAAATTAAATAAACCTCCGTAGTTCTTAATTAAAACTGAGCTCCTAACCAATGTGAGTAACTAATTTGAGTCGGCGCAAAACAAAAAATCAACGAAGATTATTGTATTACTTTGAAGAAATAATCAAAACGCCGCAATGCATCCCACTGCCATCATTTTACGCTTTACCTAATTCAATTGCTAGTTTGATAAACTGATCTTGATAAACTGACTTAGTATTTCGGAATTCCGACTGAACATCTCGGAATTATATAATTCCGACTTAGTATCCAGGAATTCCGGCTTAACATTACGGAATTATATAATTCCGACTTAGTTTCTCGGAATTCCGACTTAATAACTCGGAATTATATAATTCGACTTAGTATCTCGGAATTCCTCACCATCTCGGAATTATATAATTCCGACTTAGTATCTAGGAATTCCGACTTAACATCTCGGAATTATATAATTCCGACATAGTATGTCGGAATTCCGACTTAATAACTCGGAATTATATAATTCCAACTCAGTATCTCGGAATTCCGACTTAACATCTCGGGAATATATAAGTCGTAATTCCGAGATACTAAGTCGGAATTATATAATTCCGAGATGTTAAGTCGGAATTCTGAGATACTAAGTCGGAATTATATAATTTCGAAATGTTAAGTCGGATTTCCAAGATAATAATTTAAAGACAAGTGGCCCTTTTACGCCTTCGTATAAATATGACCACCATTCAGAAAGATACTCCAAATTTGGAAGAAAATTGTAAATGTATTCAGTAAACAGTAAAATCCTGTTTTCCCCTAGTTCGACATTCGACTCGTGAATGCTAGATGTCGCCCACTTCATGGTAATCCTGGCTAGTGGATATGATAGAGACATTTGGAATGAATGAAATATAAATTGTTATCATCCAATAAATGTATGTAGGTTCAGGTGTGGAAATCGAAACTTTATTCCAACCCAAACTTAACCATTATTCGCTTATTCTCGTAAATAGATTATATCTTGTTTAAATTTACTATCATTTTGTTTGCGAAGAAAGAAAGAAAGTGTGAAAGTCATCATGTTTGTACCTACCGCAACAATAACCATTGACAATCTTATTCTGAAAAAATCAAAATTTCTAGCTTTTCTGCGGCAAAATGTTATCGGTTTATAGTTTTCATAGTATTTATAAACACCCTTTAATGTTCAGTTATGTTTTATAAATGAATTAAATTCAGTTCGTGAAATTGCTGGTTTGGGTAGCCTATGCCAAAGAAATAATTAAATCATTGTCAGCGAATACTCAAACTTATTTAATACGTTCAAGTACACGGCTTAAATAAGAGCTTGACTTCAAAAAGGTTTTTTATTAGTTATTTTACTTTTTGCTTTCTAGTTAGTTCGCCTTAATCTGTTCATTTCTAATAGAGCATCGTTATTACAAGGTCTCTTTCCTGTAAGTTTTGAACTGTAAGAAAATCATGATCTCCGACCACAAAAACCCCACATACCAATTTTGAATAGAATCTGACCATAATTACAAAACTCGTCCGCCGTCCTGAAGTCGCCATTACTCCGAACCTAAAACCAATTTTGAATAAAATATAATCCAAAACTCGTGAATCTTGAGGCCGCCATCTTTTGACAAAAAATTCAAAATATCCGACTGCGAAACCCGCCGCATACCAATTTCGAATCGAATCGGACCATAATCACAAAACTCGTCCTCCATCTTGGAGCCGCCAACTTGAATTTATAAATTTCGACAAAAAATTCATGATCCCCGACCCCAAAAACCCCCGAATACCAATTTTGAATTTAATTGGACCATAATCACAAAACTCGTCCTCCTTCTTGGGGCCGCCATCTTAAATTTAGGAATTTTGACAAAAATTCCATATTTCCGACCCCGAAAACCTCCATATACCAATTTTGAAACAAATCGGACCATAATCACAAAACTCGCCCACCATCTTAAATTTAGGAATTTTGACAAAAATTCCATAATTTTCGACCCCGAAAACCTCCATATACCAATTTTGAAACAAATCGGACCATAATTACAAATCTCGTTCGCCATCTTGCTATCGCTATTTTGTTTTTTTCTCCATAATGCATTTTCACCGGAATTATGAACACCTGCCAAATTTCAAATTAATCGGACGACTAGAAGTCGGTCAAAATTCACTTGCAAGATTTGACCCTAACCAAACGACCGAACTAACAAGTGAAACTAAATAAAAGCTTGTGAAAATTCAAATCCTACGTGGACGTCGCGGATACCACCTAGTACCTTATGTAAGAGTTTGTGAAATATGATTGACTCTTTTCCCATCTGCTTCAATCAAGAAGAGATACTATTGCTTATGCATGGTAGATTAACTAACTCGTGATCGGTGATAAGATATTAAATTTCTCAAAACCATCAACCAGATAATTCCTCCATTTCGATCTTTCGGTAAACTTTCAGAAAACCTGCTTCTTCAAATTTTTCAACACCTTTATCTTTGGTTATAGAGAAGAGACTAATTTTGTATTCAGAACAAGCTATCAGGATACTATTTTTACCATTTCTCAAATACTTTTAACTAGCCCTCTCAAATGATACTTCTCATGACCGACTGAATGGAAGATGAATCCTCATGTAACAAACTTTATCCCTCCATATTTTTATTTTTTTTGGTAGACCACATTACGAAGCCTTCTTAATCTCATCATCGAACACTTTCTGAGAATAACAAGTCTGACAAACAGACGCTCATGTGAGTAATCTTGTAGGGGTTCTCCATTGTTTTCATTAAAATTCACAGAACTCAATGCATGTGATATCGAGAGTCTTTTTCTTCTTTTTTATTTCATAAGTCGGTTATCATCCCTGTATAACACTGATGAGGTCTTTTCGCCTACCTTGTGAAATATAGTGAACATTTTTCATATACACTCATTTAACGAAACAAAGATTATTTATCAACTAATAGTTGGTTTAAAAAAATTTGTTATCAATTGAAAAGTGGCATGATAAAACTTCTTATCAAATCACCAATAATTATTTTCGATACTGGCTTATTATTTTACCTTGAAACTATTCATTTCTCATCGAGATAGAGAATAATGAGTCGTTTAGGTAAAATTTAATGAAACAAATTCGCCTTTATATACCCATTATCTAGCTGAATAAATTTATTGAAATTAAAACATAGATATAAAAATTAATTTAAAAAAAACAAAAGCGAAGTTTTATATACAAAATAATACCAAGATTGAAGCCCGGGACTCGAAGTGATGGCGCATTTGCTGTTTCAGTTGGAGGAAAACCCGGAAAAACTCACAACACCATCAGAATTCGGATCATCAACTTTCTCATAGAAGAAAACACATGCTCCCTGGGAGATGAGAGAATAAATCTTGGAAAATACACGGAAGTCATCGAAGAGGTGCCAACAATTAGAATAAGGGTGTTTGCAATATGCCGTATAGTGTCCATTGGAAATGCTGCCGCTATGATTAGATTTTGCGTAGATATTATAAAGAGCATTCATTCCAACCTGAGCAGAATATTGGTCCAAATTTAAATTTTTTATGGGAAAATTAATCACATTGTCCAATTTACTGCCATCAGTCGAAGAAACACGTTTTCAATATATAACAAAAATTTTTGGAAATGTTTGAATACGAATCATGTTTTTCAGTTCCCTTTTCCCACAAGTTGAACAGTATATGGGCTCGCATCGTCAGTCAAAGTATCCTCTTCTGTCAACAGTTCAATACATTGGGTTGAATTGACGACTTCGTTTGGCAAGTCTGGAATAGGGATTGAAAGTACCCAGAAAGGTTCAAAAGTAACGGAGCAGTAATTACAAAAAGTACATCTCAATATAGACTTCAGCTGACCGGCAAATGTATCCATAATTTCGGAATTATGAGTAGACAGATAACTTGTCCAAGAAATGGAAGCTTTCTGATTATCATTCATGATAACAAAATCGTTTGGTGATGGATGATTCTCTGCACTCGCCTTGTTTAAATCTTCATGTTAACCTACCGTAAGGTATCGTAGAAACTCTTCCGTATCTGCTGGGACGTTATGATCGAAGGAAGGAGCAACATTTCTGGATGGACGGACAAAATGTGAAGTATCCACCATTTCCCGAGAAGAATCAGGACTCCAGATATTTTCCATCAAAGATATAAAAGATTTCACTAGATTTCCTTTCATTCTTGATGTAGTAATATTTAAATTCTCCATATAAAAACCATTCTTGAAAAATTCCGACAAAACCTTGGTGTTCGAAAGACATTGGATCATACTACTCACAAAACAGGTATTTCCTAAATTCTTCAATCCTCTTAGGCCAAATGTAGAAATGGAGTCTCTTGTTGTTATGCTCATTTATGTTTGACGAAGAATCCATTGTTCCTGTGATTCAAAGAAGGTAATAGAGAAACTTATATTGATTTTTTGGAAGGTACTGAGTGATTATTTTTAATAACTGATATGTATCTCGTAGGAAAATTGGGACGATAAAATTATTCATCCAGTGAATGCGATGGAGGAATTGTACCCATTACAGAAGTAGCATTGCCCCTTTGAATTGCTTACTGATTCTTTGTATCAAAAACTAGCTGACCTGACAGACTTTGTCCTGTCCAAATTGCTATGTTCCCTAAAATGTTTTTCCCGTTATCCCGTTATACCATTTTCCTGTTACCCCTTTTTGTCTTCACCCCGTTATCCCGTTTTCCCGTTATGCCCTTATCCTGTCATTCCGTTATCCAGTTTTTTCGTTATCCCGTTATTCCCGTTATTCCGTTATCCCAATACCCTTCATCCCGTTTTCCTGTTATCCCATTTTTCCTTTATCCCGTTTGCCCCTTATTCCCTTATCCTGTCATCCCATTATCCCGTTCTCCCGATTTTTCGTTATCCCGTTATTCCCATTATCCCGTTTTCCTATTATCCCGTTTTTTATTTATCCCGTTATTCCGTTTTCCTGTTATTCCCTTATCCCGTTATTCCCGTTATTCCGTTATCCCGTTCTCCTGTTATCCCGTTTTTATTTATCCCTTTATTCCGTTTTCCTGTTATTCCCTCATCCCGTTATTCCCATTATCCCGTTTTCCTGTTATTCCGTTTTCCTGTTTAAAAAAAATAAAAAATAGGGGTTGACTGTAGAAGGGTGAAAATTAAGGGTTGTATGTATTTTTGAATGCTGTATCATTAAAAACAGAAAATTAAGGGGTGGACTACCCTCAACATTTAGGGGAATGATTCGTGAATCTAAACCATAAAATCCTAATTTTTTTCATACTCTCGACACCCTGTATCTCAGATGGGATGCATTTTACGATATACCTTGATAGCAACTTTTCACCTCGAACTGAGGTGAGGAATCTGTAGTCGGAGTTTGTCTCATCCTGTAGAGACTGGCAGATCAAAATAAATGACAAACCATCGCAAAGTGACTTTTCTTAAAATCCACAACGCTTGAAAACTATTTGAAATGTAATAAATTTTACAACCGCACGGAAGAAATGTTGTATTGTATAGCACGTCACTTAAACGATATTGTATAGCACGTCACTTAGACGATAGGTCCGTTTTTCCATTTTTCAGGTGTTTTTTTGGGTTTTCCCTTTTTTTTGTTTTTAAACCACCCCTTGTATTAGAGAAAACGAAACAAAAAAGAAATTATTCAAATCGGTCAAGCCGTTTTTGAGTTTAAGCGAGACTAACGAACAGCAATTGATTTATATATATATATATATATATATATATATATATATATATATATATATATATATATATATATATATATATATATATATATATATATATATATATATATATATATATATATATATATATATATATATCCTGTGGTAGAAGTCCATTGTATCTCGAAGTGGAGTGGTATAATTTTATGAAGAAAAGAAACACGAAGTCGTGGTTAAATTCCCTTATTAAAGAGATCACCCATTTACATAATCCTCTTTCATTGTTAAATTCATTTGAACTCACTCAAAAAATCAAAGATGTTGTGGTGCCACCAAATTCCATTTTGTTGTCCTTCGACGTGGTTAGTTTGTTTCCTAGTGTCCCCCCTGAAGATTGTATCAGGTTAGTAAGAGAGCTATTATTTAAGGCAGATGTTCTTTCATTTCATGTCCTCAATTTATGCAGCCTGTTGAACACTCTTTTACAACAAAACTTCTTTCAGTTTAACAATGAATTCTTTGCACAAAATTCTGGCCTAGCTATGGGTAGTAATTTGTCCCCACTTCTAGCAGAAATTTTTATGTCTGATTTAGAACATAACCTCAAACTCTTTCCTTTATTTCACAAAATAAGTTTTTGGTACAGATATGTTGATGATTGCATTGTTCTTTTCAATGGGAATCTTCAAGAAGTAAATCTGATGTTAGAATTTTTAAATTCCTTACACCCCGCGATACAATTTACTATGGAAATATCAAAAAACAATTCTCTCCCTTTTTTAGATTTAATGTTAAATATCAACGATTCTAAATTTGATTTTTCGATTTATAGGAAACCAACTCATACAGATACAGTAATTCCCTTTTCTTCTTGCCACCCCAATTCCCATAAATTCGCAGCGTTCAACTCTCTTTGCCATAGATTATTTAATATCCCTCTGTCCCCTGAAAGTTTCAATATTGAATGGAATATTATTAAACAAATAGGTCACAACAATGGTTTCCCCCCCTACTTAATCAACAGAATTCGTGATAAACATCTAATCAAATCCCTCAATCGCAGTTTAGTTCCGATAGAAAAAACCAATAAATATTGTTCTATTCCTTATTTAGGCAAAGTTTCTCTTGATATCTTGAACATTTTCAGACGTTTCGGTAATGATATCAATTTCTCCTTTTACACTACGGATCCGATTTCCAAAATGTTAGTCAATACGAAAGATAAAGTACCTCTCTCCCACAAATCAGGAGTCTACAGAATTTCATGTTCACAGACCGATTGTGTTGCCCAATATGTCGGTCAGAGTGGTAGAAAAATAAAACAAGAGTTGGTGAACATGTTAAACTGATTGAGAGTTCTAGAAACCCACACATAGATGATTATAATACCAAAAGTTCATTTGCTAACCATATTCTTAATCACAACCACAGCTTTGATATTGAGACTGATTTAGATATTTTACATGTTTGCCAAAAGGGCTCTTTACTCAATTTCCTTGAAATATTTGAGATCAATGCTGTCATAAACAATCCGAGCGTCATTTCCTTAAATGAACAAGTACAGTTTGATTGTCGAAAGTTTTTTAATTCCCTTACATTTCATTAGAACTTTTTCCTGCCTCGATCTCCGATAAACCAATTGTTCTATGTCATAGTGCATTTGTTCGTTTGGACAGGTGCTATTCCTGTTTGCTCTGTGGTGTTGTTTTCCTTTTTTCAGTACAAGTTGCACTTCAGGGTGTTTTGTTGGAATAACTAGTCTGTCACATACATACTGTTCTTTATTTTGATACATAATTGTTCTACTCTTATAGATACATATAAATTTGTAAATATGGATAGGTGACATCTGAGCTCTACGCATGGTATAGTAACCGCTTTGGTTTTGCTTTACATCTAGTTCAATTTTGTTCCGTGCATGGAGTTCACTTGTCGTCGTTCCATGGCTAGGTTTGACAATTCAGTCTGACAGATGGTTGGCTCTTTGGGTGCTGTCAATCACCGCCATTGCATCTATTGTTTCCTCATGTCGTCAATTCATTTTGCATCGGCTAAAGTATTTAGCCCTCCCAAATTTAAATATGGGACACAGCCTTTGAAAGGGAAATCCCAACTTTCCATATGGTCTACGTTATGAACATTGGAATTAAATAATTTTATAACATTAACCTACAAAATAATTTTTTCATCTCCATGTAAGTAGCACTTATTGTATCACATTACCCATGTAACTAAGTCTTTGTTCTTCTTTTATTGTAGAATACTTTTATATATGCTGATGATGAACCTATAGAGGTTCGAAACATGTTCACCAATCGATGGTATTGACCTAATCGATAGTTAATATTATATTGTGGATCCGACTTCGTGTTTCTTTTCTTCATAAATATATATATATATTTATATATATAAATATATATATATATATATATATATATATATATATATATATAGAGAGAGAGAAGAGCTAGAGATGACGTTGAACTTTTATCTTTTGTAGCGCGGCCCAATCTCCTTCCAATTTCATTAATAAAAGACAGAGATTCAGGGCCAAATACACCAAAAGTTTCAAAGCTATTGGATGGAAAATATTATTATGTCCAAGATTTTGATATTTCTGTCTTTTCAATTCCTCGCTGGATATTGCTGCAGCACCTGCGGACACTGGCGGATCTAGGGTGTTTTTCAGGATGGGGCCATGAGTTGTTTTTCAGGGGGAAGGGCATGAGTTAATAGAAATTTGTAACCAAAGTTATAAAACCCATAGGAATGACATGAATTTTTTATTTTATTTGAAACAACTGAAACCAGTGAACAATAATATAAATAAGATAGAAAAATATTGCGAAACAAACAAAAACCCAATTCGACAATTAGGTATTTGAAATAATGAACTCTTAAAAATAAAACATGCGGAAAAAAAAACTTTATGAAATTATTGTTCTCTGGCCACTGTTTGCAAATATACTGAAAACAACTGAAACCACTGAACCATAATACGAATAAATTAAACAGCTCAGTTCAATTCTCCAGATCAAATAGAAAGTTTCAATATGCTTTTTTTCACCATGATCAAAAAACCAAGCATAAAAATTACTTTTTCAGTTAGAACTTGTAAAATTTGGGAATATAGAAATCAAATGATTCTCGAGAATGTATTGAAGAATTTTCTGGGGCTCTAAATAGTTTTGTTCATCCAAGTTATTATAATTTTTTACTTATACACTGTCTATCGGTTTTCCAAAATATGCAAAAATCGAACTCGTGAATAATGTCAGTGTTGCACTTACCATTTTTTACGATAATTTCAATTTCATGTGTCACTATTTCTATTTCAATGAAAAAGATATATAACTATAAACCGAACCTTAAACCTTACACTCACTGATTGAAGAACAAATGTGAAATGACAAATGACCCTTTCTATCAAAAACAAGTGGAATATAATCATTTTTCATTTATGTGTAGTTTCCCATTTCCGACAAAAAAACAACTATTTTCCACTTACTCCTTTTACTAAGAGCACAGTCCCCAAAAACAAGTATTTTCCCTCTATCGTTTTATCGTTATCTGTTTCGCCGCACTTTGATTTAGCGGCCTGTATTTTTGGGATGTTTGAGTGTTTGAGAAAACATTCAATACAACGAATAATTTTGGTTTGTATAACGTATAACGTATGTTTTCTTCTTGTTGAAAACCAATCAAAGGTTTAGTTGCATATCCAGGCTCTGGTTGTTGAGCCAATCAGATCCGCCAGTGCCTACGGACTTAAAAGTAATTGCTTAATGAGACGCTGCAACTGTGTCAGCACAAGTGAAGCCCCACACCACAGGTTTGCCACATTTCCAAGGTATCAGCGTCATACCATCAGGACGTACACCATCTTCTCGGCTAGTGCCAAGAGGTTCTAACACAGCTGGAATACCTGCCGATACCATAGATCGTTTAATAATACCATTGACTTGATAATGTCTCGATAAACGACCTGCACTTTTAGAACAGCTCAAACTATGAGTCCCTTTTTGGTTCACTCCACTACCACATATACATTTATGAGGAATACGAATATCCAAATTCAGTCGCAGTCCAATAGATATCCTGAAAGACTCGTCATCTAAAAGGGTTCCGAGAGAAGCCACAGGTTGAGCATTCAGCCAAGCTCCGGATTCTTTGATACTATCCTAATGCGTCGCTACGAAAAGGAGGCAGAGTTCGAACAAATCCAAATATTCCAGGATTTTTTTCATTCCCCAAAAAAACTTAAGTTTTGTGCCAGCTCTCGAAGCGTAATCTAATCTAAACAGTGAATGAAACTTTTGTAAAACTGTCATGAGTCTCCTAAGGCTCCCTCTCCAGGAGGTTGCATGATTATTTACCAATGTCACAAGACTGAAAGCAGATATTGGAAATTATATTCCACAATTGGATATCCTCTGTCTCATCATACTCAGGTGAGGATAAATATATTCGAATAAATAAATGGAATACATTTATTCGAAAACTGATATGTAGTTGCAGCTTGGGACTAGGTTGACACAAAACTTTTTGTTTTAGTTTGTGAATATGAGATAATTGCCTACGAACAATATCTCATTTCACACGCGTATTCTTCCACCGTATTCACTCAAAATGTACATCAAGGAGATTTCCCACCGGCCAAACAAGTGTTCTATGAAAATAATCAACCTAATTCCGTGTTTGTTCGTCATTATTATGATCATTTAAATGTAACTTTTGCGAAAAAATCTTGAGATATATACATTTGTTTATATAATGGGTAACATTTTCCTATTATATCGTCCTCTATACGTACAGGACTCGACGTTGCTCAGTTAAACATCACTAATCAGACACATTGTCGTGAATTAAAAATAATCCATTTGTTTCGTGAATATAAACCAACAAATATAACGCAACGTCCTGTTCAAACTTCACAATGGAATAATAATAATAATATCTATTGATGTTAGTGTACAGTGAAGTACTTACATAAGTCAGTAAATGAAAAAAAGTAAAAAGTTGAAAATCGGGTAACCAACATTAAATGGACAATACATTGAAGATAAATAGACTGTTAACTTAAAAAACGCTCATAGACGAAAAATCTCCAGTCAGAAATTCTTCGAATAATAATAATAATAATAGGAATATTTATTGATGTTAGTGTACAGTAAAATACATTAGTCAGTAAATGGGAAAAAAGTGAAAAGGTTTGAAATCGTGTAAACCAGCATTAAATGTGACAATACATTGATATGATAAATAGACTTTTTAACTCGAGAAACACACTTAGATGAAAAATCAGCAGTTAGAAATTCTTCGAATGAGTAGAATGCATTTCGAATCAAGTAAAGCTTAATTTGCATTTCAAAGGTTTTCAAGTTCAATACTGAGGTCGCTAGAACGTTGAACATGGTAACGTCATAAACCCTCTTTAGTTGACGCAGACTCATTCTCATTTGATGATTTCAACCGGAAAATGTGATTAATATCAGATTAGACCACCCAATATACAAAAATATTGGTACGGACTTTCACATAATGATATCGGGAGCAACAATAATTTTTTTCAAATAGAAATTCCCAGTTCCCAGTTTTGCTTCCCAGCTATGAAATATATTTTTTCTACGACCGTGCGTTTTTACCCGCATTAGTGCGGGAAAAACTCACTTTACCGCACTAGTGCGGGAAAATAAAGATATGTCAATTTTGACGTTATTATATACATTTCATTGATTTCACCTGTAGTTATTAATATTCCTACTAATTTTGGTTTTAATATTCAATAATTCCTAGACTATTTTCTTTCTTCTCTATTTTTTATTTATTGGAATTAAATAAAAATTGGGATACTTTTATTTATATAACTATGTTCTTCAATCAATCCACATAACAATTAAACTAAGCTGTGTCAGGTGGTTCAGTATGGTACCCGAAGATTTGCTATGATAACCAAGGTATATCATCAAGACGTCAAAGTTTCAAGTCCAAGCGTCCTCAAAGTGACAGATAGTAGGATGACGGCAGAGATCGCTACCTATTCACGCCTACCCAACCCAGAACGTTACACAGGTCATAGTTTCAGACATTCCTCCGCAACGATTCTAGCAGATTCTGGCGAAGAGATAACCAACATGAAACGTCTTGGAGGCTGGAAGTCAACTGCTGAAGGTTACTTGGAGGACTCCGAAGAACAGAAGAAAACCATCTCAAATACAATTATTTCATGTACTAACAACTTGCAACCGATGCCGTCTCCGTCGTCGTCATCTTCATGCACTTTGCAATCTACTGGTGTTACTCTGAACAGTCAGTTGGTGGTAACTGGCTGGACTGGCTATTCTTACTCATTTGCAGATTGCAACAAGTTGTGTTTTTAATATTAGTATTCATAATAATTAGTAGATTTTCATTTAATGTTTTGTATGTTGAAATAAAATATATATATTTTTAATATGCTTTTTGAATTTGTATGCGGTCGTAGAAAAAATAAGTTCTCCAACTCATGCGTAAAGTGTCTTTCCCACACTTGACTGCTTGCCCGAATTCCGCTTCGCGTCGTTCGGTTCAACTGCAGTCACGTGCGGGAAAGTATCACTTTCCGCACTTGTTAGGAAAATAACTATTTAGTCAAGAAAATTGTATCTAGAATTCTGCAATAAGAAATAAATTCATATTTAATATCAACAGGATACTCTGCTTATTCCAACTAGATCAATGATACGTTCGCGTGAATCAAGAATATTATTTTATTATGTAGAAAAATGCAATTATCCTATAAAACATTTCAATTTATATAGTTAATATAGATATCTAAAAGTTCTGCAAACTCGAAAAAATAACTGATATAATGTTCTAGACAAGAGTTTTGATTTGCAGTCTCAAACAAAAAACATATTTTTTCAATAAATTGATATTTTTTATTGAAATAAGTATCGGAATTATCACAAATGTTTCCAATGATGGTTGCAAGTGGATATGTCCTGACGTACAATGTTTTCATTAATTTGCAACCTCGTTCACAATACGGAAATGAGGGTAAAATCAAAAGATAACTATTTTCGTATTTGTACTCTACCAAAAAAAGCAATAGTTTTTCGAATCGGACTGACAACTCATTTTACCAATTGGTGGCAGTATAATAATTCGCAAACTATGTTACAATGCGGAATTGAAAAAATATTTATTTTTGCAACACCTGTGTTATCTGAATAATGAAGATTTTCATAAACCTAATAAATGACATTCATTGTGGTACCAAGTTAACTATCGACCAAGAAGAATCTCGTCAACGGAAGGTGAAATCATTCAATGTTGAAAGCTAACGTTTTCGATATGAATTCAATACATATTACAATTAAGAAGTTGCATAAAAAATACTCTGAGTACGTTTAATGAAGGATCGAGAATCTCTCGACATGTTTTCATAATTTTCTTTATTCATCAAAAAATGGAGGACATATTGAGATTTAAAAAACACTCGTACAGTTGTACATTAGTACGATTAACCTACAACTGTGTTACAGTATTCTGTTCGCAGATTAATGAATGCACAGCAGTTGAGTAACATGATTTATTACCAGAATAACAAAAAGACTGTCAATTGTATTTTTATGACTGACAACTATATAACCAATCAAAAACAATGCACATTCATCTGATAGTCCTGGAACTGAAATAGAATTGCCTTTCCACTCTTTATTTTCAAAATTTTTAATAATCAAAAAATGATTTTTACGTGTCGATTACATTTCAGTCCCCCATTCGGATTCAATAGAATTTTTCATGCGAAACCACGATTGGAGTAAGAAAGTCGAGTGGAAAGGTGAATTATAATTGTATTCAATTCAAGAAATACATACCTACCTGTGAAAATTAAATTTGAGATGTAATATCGATGTCACACACTTTTATTCTTCAGCACCGTTTCTGTTTGATGATGAAAATTATGTACGAGATATACAATCGATAACGTTTTGATATCCTTACTTCCATAGAGTATCGATTATTCGTTTTTAAATCTTGTCGACTGCTATAAAGTCATGTTGTGACAAGTGGAAATTTTAAATGAAGAATGATTGCATTTCGTTTCTTATGAAAATGTAATGTCTTCCAATAGTCCTTTAACAGAATTTTGTAGTTTCGATTGTTGCATTCGAAAATATTAGATTAAATTTATGTCGCTGATTAGTCGAAAACTGTGATTGCTTCAGAGATTAATAATTAGTTTCAACTTTTTTATGTAATCGTATTATTCTTCGGATGCAATCTTAATCAACCAGTACAAAATATAACAGATATACGCGATGGATAATCAAGTATTTAACTGGACCACTGTAGATATGTCGGTCTAATATATATCTCAAACCTTTTGCACAATGTTTGCAATTTATGGCCAAATTATAAAAAAAAAACAATTACTCAAAAAAACTGTTCCTTGAACAATGACGGTTGCAAATCTTTAAAATCTTTTGCAATTATTCCAGAAGTTGTAAAAATGCAAAAAAAAATATATTGGTAGATTAATAGGTTCCGTTTTTCGTATGGAGTTGCAAAGTTACATATCCACTGAGACCGATATTCTCTTTATTTGCAACCACAATGAAAAAACTTCTGTAATTATTTCAATGCTTGTGTGTATTGCAAATGGGAGCGTCGATTAAAAAGTTTGATAAATAAATTATGCGTTTTTCAGAAATGGTTGCAAATGAACAGTTGTGTGCATAAAACAGTCGTACAAGGTTTGTATGGTGTGAACCTGCCTATGATGTTCCAGATTTCATAAAGAAGTAGTACACGTACACATTTGACACATTTTGACACTACTTTTCAAAGACTTGTCAAAGTTTAATCAAGATTGACAAGCCTGACTCACAATAGCCTATAAGTGCTGTACGACTTTTTTATGCACATAATTGTACGTGAATATTTCAAACTTTTTTCCGTTCACTTATTCAATTTGCAGAACTTTTGAGATTTTTTTAAAGAAATTACAATGGAAAACTTAAACAAATGACATAAAACAAGATTCCGTAACTTTTACAAGGTTGCAAACTCAATGTATGTTGTAAAACACCATTACTATAGGTATGCCTAGTTTGCAGAACTTTTGCAATTTTCAGTGCAATAATAAAGCATGAAAACGATTTTTGCAATTAAAACAATGTTCCGTTCATCACAGACTTATGCAAAATTTTATAGTTTGTTTTCATTAATGCACTAACATACCATTGAAGTTTGAAAACTTTTGAAATCAATGTTAATTGATTGTCTATATCTACTGGCCTACTAGCAAAACGCACTTCTTCTTCTATCGTTATGGCGTCTGACCAATCAGGTGTTCAATTCGCCAGTACTCTCTCTCTCTTACGTAATCTCTTACTCAATAATAAGACTTCGTAATTATGGGGCACCCTGGATGACTCACTCGAAGTGATACCACAAGTACCCCGTTGATATTTTTTCCATGCACGTATGCGGCAATACACTCCTACAGTTTTCTTTATCTTACCTGAAGTCGCCCCCTTCTTCCGACAAATCCGTTGTCACCTGGCCTCATTATCAGCGTAGAAAAGAAGGGAGCAGATTTCTAATATGTTCAGTTGTTAAACTTCACTAACACTTAAATATTTTTGAAATGCACATTTTTCTACGGCTGGACAATCACAAACATCAACTTGACTTCCTAGCAACGGGGACGCCTCCATTCGTCCACCCACCATGGTCAGATGCCGAGTCCCCTAACGAAGCGAATTCACTGATGAGCACTCCAAGTACAGACATCTGACACTTCTTAAATAAAAAATACAAACAGAGATCATGTCTGCTTTCAGTCAAAACTATGCATTATTCAACTGTACTAATATTTCAAATCGGGTGCCCAAGCTCAAGGTTGCCATTATTTGTAACTAATATATATGTGCACGAAAACATACCATTACTCAGTAGGTCTGTGACACTATAGTGATAACAAGCTTTCAGATAAGTGCAGCGAAGTGAATCATGATGATTCCTATTTTTGTATTAGCCTTCTTTATTACGGGAATTTTGGCTCAGATACCCTCGATAGGAAAATGCCCTGAAGTGAAAGTGGTCCAAAATTTTCAAGTTGGGAAGGTTAGTTATGATAGAATCTTGAATTATTTTTTGAATATAAAATTATTATTATTACCATAATTTTACAGTACGGTCATATGTATGGAATAAATAAATTTCAAGCGTTATTATGAATTCATAGAAATCGCCAATTTTCAGCATTTCCTCTGAATCTTGACTACCACTTTCCTGAAAATTTTGAATTCGGAGGGAATTTCTTTCAGCCGAATGAAGTTTTCCAAATTTGGTGCATTAATGACTGTGAAAATCAATTTTGAAATTGAAAAATTTTTATAAAGTTCTGGGAAACTCGGTTGAGGTGAGTTTTCTGAATTATTGGTTTTGAAGAAAAGCTGAAACTGGCCTATTGTTGATTCTGAAGTTTGGGATACAAAATTGCACCCAACCATCACAATTCTATTTACACTAGTATTTAAATCCAAAAATAATATATATCCCCTTAAAAATTCAATTAATATGTTTTACTAAGCAAAATAAATTAAACATTAATTTATTAAATTTAAACTTTAATAAAATTATTTCACTCAATACAACTGCCTTAAATTTACCCAATAAAATTTAAAATTTTAATTAAACGTTCTTAATCTATCTTAAATTACATGATTCAATTCATGCCACTAAATTAAATATCTAACCTGATTTTTTATTTAAATTTCCCCAAATTTAAAATAAAAAATAAATTCCAATTAAATTTAAAATACTAATTACTAAAATCAATTCATTCACTAATTAATTTACCTGAATTTCCCCAAATTTAAAATGAAAAATAAAATCCCCATTATAATATAAAATAACTAAGAATATTACAATAAAATCAACTTCATTTACATAATCTAATTTATCCCACTAAATTAAATTTTTAACCTAATTATTTATTCAAATTTCCCCGACTTTAAAATGAAAAATAAAATCCCATTGAAATATAAAATAATTGAAAATATTACAATAAAGTCAACCTCAACCAACTTAAAAAATTTACCAACCTTAAATTACATAATTCAATTTCCCCTGATTTTTTATTTAAATTTCCCCAAATTTGAAATGAAAAATAAAATCCCAATTAAAATATGAAATAACTGAAAATATTACAATAAATTTATTAATTTTATACCAAACCAAATACCCCGATAAAATTCAATAATTTTTTAAATTTGTTTGAAGATAATTATTCACAAAACTACATAAAACAGCTTGATTCTTTTCATTTTTTTTTATTTGTTTTTTTTTTTATTTCAAAATTTTTCTTTTTTGCGCCTAAATATATTCAATACTTTAAACAACGATGCAAACATATTTATTTTAATGGCAATTAGCCATCAAAGAAGAAAAAATTGAGAAAAAAAATTAACTGTAAAGTCCTCAATTACAACTTAATATATTATTTGATTAAATGTATTTCAAAATTAAACATTTAATATGTACATAAAACTAATTTATTTTATTCTAATTCAAAATTAAGCATTTGACATTATGATGCTAAATCTCTAATATTAAAAAATTTAGTCTATAAATCATTCACAATTCATTATATAAAAATAGATTAATTACTAAAAATAGTATCTTTGATGTAGATACCAAAAACCACTGTAATAGTGGAGGACAATTGTTTGTGAGCCTATGTCATCCAATAATACTTTTGCACGGAATAAAATCAAGTACTTTAGTACCTTCCAACAGAGACTAAAGTGGTTCATTTAATCCCTAGCGACTGAAGTGAGTATCCTATCATAATTATTAAAACATTCAAAAACAGTATAAACGTAACATTTCTATTTGACAAGTAAAGACATTGTCACTGACATCAATTTCGTGATTATAATTAAAGAACTTAAAAAACTTGAAAAAGTTATATTCAATTAGTTATATCTGAATAGATGTTTACATTAGTACAATATTGAATAATCGATTTGTTTCATCGACAGTATGCTTTGATGTAGAAGTGCTGTGCCATGTTGTTTGATGTAAACAGATTCAGAAACTAGCCCCAAAGTATTTTCAGAAGATCCAGGAATTTGGGATGCTTCCAAGTCACCATGTCCAGAAATATTGTAGGCTATTCGTTATGTGCACGACATCAGCGCCGCCCAGCGTCCGCAACATTTCGGGACCCGTGATTTATTTGACAGTAAGATGATAAGCCATGTTCTGTTGATTTCTAATAAAATCAACTGAAAAACTTGAAGGAATGTGTAATATTGTCGATATTCAAGTGCAATTTATAATATTTTTAAGTAAAATACAATAATATTTCAATAAGAACATGATTTGAAAGCATAAAACATAATATATCTTTCAAACCTCAAACTGCGAAAAAAGGAAATAAATTATTCTTGACACTTTTTTTGGGATTATAACCTTCCATAATCTGAAAACGAAATTAAATGGATCAGTGTAGAAATGCAAATAATATACTTTGCCCCGAAAAGTTACTGCGTACACCAAATTATTTTTCACAAATTGAAAAAATATTCAATTAGTCAGTAGCTTGTCGTATTATAATTTTTGCCTATCACAAAAAAGTATTGGATTTGAAGATACTTCTCTATATACTCTTGACGTTTTGGGAACTGTATCAGTTTATGTTTTCCAAAAATCTTCTGAATGTATATGGAAATTTGTCAGTTTTTTTTCGCTGTTTCTCTCGTAGTGATTGAACGTGGTCTTTTTTGACCAATGTCAAAAGAGTTCTGTCGAAAAAGGATGATAAGACATTGTTTATTCGATGTATGGAGTGTTTTCCGGATAATGGAGTACATCCATTATCGCTCTGCCAAATGCAAGATCTTCTTCCAGTAAGGGTTCCCACGTGTGATCCATATTAGGAGAATTCGTTGATTTACAGTTCTCACCAGATAGTAAAATGAATGCGGATTCTTTCAGTTTTCTCTTCTTATTATTGGGTTCTTTGGCTGCAGCTGTCATTTCATTCCATTCTACCATGTGGTTGCCATTGGATTTCAATGATGATTGCAATTTTTGTCAGCAAAAAATACAAAAAATATCTTTCTCAGAATTGCATCCTGAATCGAATGAAGTATTGCTCATATTTTTTGGAGACTTGGAACTATTTTTCGCAGGGAGAGAGAGAGAGAATATTTGTTTATTGTTGCTGAGAGTTATCTCTTGTTAACAAACACAATGTCACACAGTAAGATTATGGATAATCAGCCAATTTCCAAATTTTGTATAGCTTATTTTGAAATTATAACACAGACATAAGCTTTTTGTAAATAGTTAAGTTTCCACAATAACATTAATAAAATGTCATATAATACAATGAAAGAACATAAATAATATAGATTAAACAGATAATATAAATTAAGTATCGATAAAAAGATAAAAAGATTGGTATTCTTAATAAACTGGGATATCTTGTAGATTATAGTAGGCCTTATCACTCAATATACTTTATGGTTTTTTCAAATAGTTTTTAGCGATGTTGTTTCTTTAATTTCCAGCGGGAGTTTATTGTACATCTTAATGCCATTATATATAAGTGACTTATGTGTCAAAGTTGAATTGGGTATTGGAAGCCTGAGTTGATTCGCTTGACGGGTTGAATATGCAGTGTTTGTGACTTCATAATTAGCTCTGTTCTTGTGGATTATGGTCACTGTTTCCACTACATATATTGAAATGACTGATTTTATGCTCAAGAAAGATGGGTTTACATGAATCTCATCTCTTGGCCTTACAAAGATATCTGATGGCACTTTTCTGCAAGACAAAGACTGGCTGCATAAGTTTGTTACATCAACCTCCCCAGAAGGCTATACCATACCGCAGTTGGGAATCTATCAAGGTGTAGTACACAGCCTTAGCGTTGGGAAAACCTAGCTCTTTCACAACATTTCTTAGCGCGTAACATCCAGATGCTAATTTTTTATTGAGATGTCTGATGTGTTCGTCAAATTTTAGATTTTTATCTGGATGGACTCCTAGGAATCTCGATGTGGTGCTGTTTTCGATAGTGTTTGTTCCCAAAGAGATATCTGGAAATGTACATTTGAATGCTATTACATTGTTTTTTTTGGTTTTGAGTGTTAGGAAATTAGAATCGCACCAATCTTTTGCTTTAATCATATCTGCACTCATTCGGGTATGCAGCCTGTCTTTTTCTTTGTCATGCCATATTGATCTAGTATCGTCGGCAAATATGGTGAGTTTTGCATTAATTGGGATGTTAATCAGATCGTTGCTGTCTAGGAGAAACAGGACAGGACCCAGAACAGAGCCTTGGGGTACGCCATATTTCACATCACTGATATTCGATCCGAAGACGTCCTTACAATTTGCTTTAATGCAGTGAGATATGATCTCATCTAAGCGTGGCTGTTGTCCCTAAAACCGTATCTGCTGAGTTTTTGCAGAAGTGTATCATGGTTGGCACAGTCAAATGCCTTAGAGAATTCAGATAAAACCTCACTTCCTGACTAGTATAGATGAATTGTTTGTTTATATATCTCTTTCATATGGGTTCTCTAGATTCTACTCCTCTCTCTATAGTTCCGGGAAAAGTGTTTTTCTCTCATGTGTATTAATTTCAACTTGTGTTCTTCGAAATATCGTTTTTGTAAATCTACAAGATCTGTTTTGGACAGAGCCCAAATAGAAAGTTTGTCGTTTATTATTAAAGTGCTATTTCTTTTTTTTTTTTGAGACCTCCGCAGATGGCATTGTATTCATTACTTATTATAGCCCACGTCTTCAATTTTTGCGAATTAGTTACTGCGTCCGTTTTTTATAATCTACAATATCTTGGTATTTTTTTACCAGTGAAATGAGAATGTTTTCCTCACCTCCATTGCAATTATGAGTAATTTCTATCTTACGGGACGCCTAACAATTCATAGAATACAGTTGGCTTTTTTTCGATAATTTTTCTGTATAAAAAAAAACTATTAATTCTTATAAGTTTGATTCAATCCAGGATTAGTTTTCCATTGAAAAATGCATCATGTTCTAATCCATAGTTAATTAACAATCCGAGTTTACATAATCAACGGTTTAAACTCGCATTGAACAACCGGCCTTAAGTAATCAGGACATCGCGAAACAGTAGTTTTGGGTTATCTTTACTGGGGGCCACATTCGTATATAGAATGAAATTTGGCACGAAAACTATGTGTACCTATATCTCGATCGAAGTTGGGTCCAATCGGCCGCACTAAATTGAAAAAAAACTATGGTTTCTAGCAATATCGGCTAACTAGTCATTAAATACCTATTCAAGACCCGCAATTTTCATCTCAAGAGTTTTTTGCACTATATCTATGTTGAATACTCGTACCATTGATATTTTTCAATAAATGCCTAATTTTTCATTGAGGTCGTCCTGGTTCACAATAGTTTATACTTCTTCAACTCACCTGACTCATCAGTCAATTTCTTGGTAATAAGAACAAGGTCAAATCATCGACAGTTTTTTTGGCAATGATTTGTGTGTATGCGTTTGTGAATGTTGTTGGCATTAAAGGATCCACAGATATTGCAATTAATTGTAAAATCGTTTTTGTTTTTTGCAAGTCGACTCTCCATCTTTAACACTCCATATAATGTATACATTTGAAATATAATGAATATGGTGTCACTGTCAAGGAAGTCGTAACTAATTATGCAAACACTTTACATTGCATTGGAACTACAAAATTAATAAATAAACACTTTTAAGGTTACAAAATGTACTCATAGAGTGGGCATGAAACGAATGGTATAGCACTGATAATGGGTGGCAGACCTTGAACAATGTCCATAGATCGTTCAGTGTTTCGTTGATCTTGCTGAAATCATCTGATTCAAATTGATTACTAGGTAACTGAGGTTTGAAGAAATGGAGATTCGAAATATTTGATAGATCAACTTTTGACAAAATTTATCAAAAGTAACTACTAATAAGTAAGTGAAATTTTGGCGGCCCCAAGCAGATTTCTATCATTTCTTTTTATCTATAAGCATGTGTCCGAACTTGCTTCATTTTCGAAATACACAGTGTCAGTTTAAAAAAATAAATTTTTTTAACAATTAGGGGCGGGTGGTGCAGGTTTTTACGGTTTCGACGTTTTTACACGCTTTATATTAGCTTCACTTGTATGTTTGTTTGTTTGTAACTGACTCCTTTGGGCGCGATTTTGACCCACTTCCAGACGTCCGGATGATTTGAAATTTGGCAGGTGTACATAATTATGACGACAATGCATTAAGAAATTTTTGTGTGAAGAAAAAACAAAATGGCGGCTCCAATATGGCGTACGTGTTTTGTGATTATGGTCCGATTCGCTTCAAAATTGGTAACTGAGAGTTTTTGTGGTCGGAGATTATGATTCTATTGTAAAAATTGAAAAATTCAAGATGGCGGTTTCAAAATGGCGGCCGAGTTTTGTGATTATGGTCTGATTCTATTCAAAATTGGTATGTGATGGTTTTTGAGGTCGAATATTATGATTCTTTTGTAAAATTGAAAAATTCAAGATGGCGGCTTTAAAATGGCGGCCGAGTTTTGTGATTATGGTCTGATTCTATTCAAAATTGGTATGTGGAAGTTTTTGGGGTCGATATTATGATTCTTTTGTTAAAATTGAAAAATTCGAGATGGCGGCTTTAAAATGGCGGCCGAGTTTTGAGAATATGGTCTATTCTATTCAAAATTGGTATGTGATGGTTTTGGGGTCGAATATTATGATTCTTCTGTGAAAATTGAGAAAGTCAAGATGGCGGCTCTAAAATGGCGACCGAGTTTTATGATTATGGTCTGATTCTATTCAAAATTGGTATGTGGGGGTTTTTGGGGTCGGAGATTATGATTACCTAATTTGATGAGATTATTCCATTTTTTAATTTGCAAAAAAATTATAAAAATAATAGTTTAAAAAAAACTAAAAAAACACGCTTTCATAAATGAACCACACTAAAGAGTAGGAAATAAATAATAGTTTGAAAAAACTAAAAAACACGCTTTTATAGAAAACCAGACTGAAAAAATAGAAAATAAGAAAAAAATTTATTTTATTTAAAAAAAAAGCGTGGGGTGCATGGTATCAATAACTATATAGTACATTACACACCTAGGGCAGTAAAGTAAGAAATGTCTCAGATCACAGATAATTGTTGGCCGAGGCAATACCATGCACCCCACGCTTTTTTTTAAATAAATTTTTGTTTTTCTTATTTTCTATTTTTTTAGTCTGGTTTTCTACAAAAGCGTGTTTTTTAGTTTTTTCAAACTATTATTTATTTTTTACCTAACTCAAGCATCGAATTGAAAAAATGAATCCACCCAAGTGTTCAGTAATACTTCTACTTGAACTACAAATTCATCAGATAGATAAATGAGTTATTTATATTCCAAGACACTGAAGCAAAATGTACCGATGTGCCCCACTGTGGGGAAAGTTGTTACACCATGAGGGGTTAGTTGTTACAATGTACCCATGTTAGACAGAAAATAAAATGTATTTGAATATGAAATAGTAATTTATGCAACAAGTGCAAAAAGTAATTGTTTATTGCACACGTCGAGTGCAATAAACACTTTTTGCACGAGTTGCATACAATATTTTTTCTACGTTTATGCAAAAATCAATTTTTTTTTATTTATGTGGCACTTAGTGTGGGAAAATAAAACGCGTAATTTAATAGCAAACTATTTGAAAATTAATTAGCACTATCGATTTGCATTGAGAAAGTGAGAAACTTATACTTATGTTAGGAACAATTTAACTCAAACTTTATTTTTAATAAATTGCATTTGCTAGTAATTACTTAATCTTGTAAGCAATAAATATGATTGAAAATAACATAAAATATGCAATTGTTTAAAATGTAATACAATATCACAGAAAATGGATTAAAAATGCCGTCGATTTGAACGTTTATGTTTGTCATGAACACAAAACGCTGTAGTAGAATGACATATGAGTGCAATAAACATTTTATTGCGCTAGTACAATAAAGAACCAGTTTTTTCAGTAAATATAGTCCAATAAGATTTGTTTTTTGCATGAACGTAGAAAAACATATTTGAAGTTCGAAATGAAAATTATTCATTGGATGTCTCAAAAAACAATAATAATGATAAAAAACAGGAAGAAGGTTGGTATATATCTACTTCAAAACTAGTCACTGACAGTTCACGCAAACATAATAAACGTTCATCATTAACACAGGACACGTGTCCATCTTTTGCAAATGGTACATTGAATCCAATCTTCATCTTTTGATTCGGAGTAAGCCATCCAACAGACCAGGCGCAGCTCATCACCATCTTCTCCGACGACATATAATCTCTAGTAACTTTTGTTGTCTATTTTTTTTTAATTTTTCAATCATTTGTTGTTAGTAATGTTCCCTAAAACAGTTTTTCCTTTTGCTTTCCTTCTTGCTGTGCAGCAGCTTCTGCTTCGAGTTCAGCCTTCATTGGTGTATCAGTTAATACAACAGATTTACGTTTCCGGCGATTTATTTTCGTTTTTTTCTGACCAGCTTCTGCAAATGGTTTCATTTGTTGAGGTGTCACATGGAATGTTTGCTTAGGAACGAAATTTTTTAAGCTAGAACAGCAAGGCTGAGATGATGGTGTCAAATCCACGATGCTTCTTCACTCATCTGATTTTCAGTTGACGGGTCTACTTTGTTTCCATTTCCATTATTCCAAATATTCTCAACATATACTTCTCTGATGGTAACTAGTAAAAATCCATTATCTTGAAATATTTCCCTATTCAATGGTCAAATACCTGTAACTACGAATCCATCCTTAACATTGATGTTATTAGCAATATCTAAATCGAAAGCTAGTCTTTCGTGGTGAGTCCATAATGCACCTTCACATCATGTTCAGCGTAGTTCAATCTCTTGTTGATCAGAAAAAAATCTGTAATATGCAGCGTAGCCTATAGATATTCCGGCGCCATCTGGATATGCACGTTTTTTTTTGAGGTATTAATGCAACGTCATTCCAAATCGATTCGCCGCATCTCGAATAGATATTCGTTTTTCCGCAATTTCATGAGCAGCCTGTTCAAAAACCGGGAAGGGTATGTTTTCTCTACACCCTTTCTTCTCATAGTTCCTCATCATTTTCACTGAAATAATACACAGCTCTCCGATACTCATGGTTCAATCAGCTCTCATTGACGGGGCCAGGTTGTTACATGTAACAACGTGCCCCACAATGATTGTAACAACTAGCCCCGTAGGTAATTATTGTGGTTGTGTTATTTTTTCTGCGAATCGTTGAATTAAAACCAAAAAGTAAATAGACTAAATGTGAGACAAACATTAGTCATCAACCAATACCAATATATCGAATGATTGAACTGGATTATAACAAAAGTAACTAATTCAGTTTGCACGCCTTGAAACGATGACACGCAATTATTTTGTTTGTGTCCTAGCATTGTCTAATGTATCTTTAGACAATGGTCCTAGCTATACATGTCAAACTTCAAAGGAGTGTCAAACTTGGCTAATTGTTTCACCTCTGCCAAACAGAGAATGTTGCAAGGAGAAAAAAAGGAATCTATATGCAATGTCCCTATAACAACCTACTCCACCGTGCCCTACTCAAAAACCTTTTGGCTGATTTCCATGAAACTTGGCATGTTCATTTGCGGTAATGAGGGGCTTTTTCAGATGTGATTAGAACAACTTTAATAATTCCAGTGGCGTCCAATTGATATTAGGACAAATCATTGTACGCCACTTTATTTGTAAGTTAATTTTTTTTAGATTCAAAAATTAAAATTTTATTTTTTCTCCTGAATTTTTTACGATTTTGCTTTGTTTTTAGGGAAAAATTAAAAAACCCGTTTCCCTGCATGTAACAAGAAAAAACTATCTAATTGATATTAGCACAATTTTATTTATTTTATTTCATTGGATAACGGGAGACTTTCAGAAATTTACAAAAACTGCTCAAAATGACTACCATTTTTTTAATATGAAGTTCGCACCTACGGACAATGTTTTTCCAGAGAGTACCTCCGTTCTTGATAGGCTCAGCATGAACTCAAGTTTTCATTATCCCTCATATGAAACATCGATAGGGGTTAAGTCAGGAGAGCGCGCTGGTCAGGGAAAGGGGTTATCTTGACCGCGACATAGAAAATAGTGGTGCGCCATCGTCGGACTGGTAGAGTGTAATGAGCAGTACATCCATTTCACTGGAACCATCTGTTTGCTCTATTAATTATAGGCATGTCATCTAACCCTGGGTTCAAACTCATTTTCTAAAAAGAAGGTAAGCTGGAACATTTAGTCGCGGAGGCAGAGTATATGGACTGATGTGTGAGTCGTCGCTTAATGCCATTCAAATTTTCCTCGAAAATTTATGTTGAAAATCGCTGACGTTTATGGCAAGAGGATTTACGTGCGCCCAAATATGAGCATTATGCCGATTACAGATAACAGCCTTAGTGAAACAAACACGTACCCAGGAGGGATCGAAACAATGCGGGTGGTGACGCATCTCGACACACCTCACACCCCACATCAGCACCCCCGCCGGCGCCGAATCGCCGAATTTGTGAATTACTGAATAATTTGAGAAAGTTGGCTTTTTATTTTCTAGAAACTTTTACATGTCTATTTACGCGATACTTTAATCATTTGCCACTCAAGCCCGTTGGGCTCTCGTGTCTATTGCCCGGCAAAAGTTTTCGAAAATCTGTCGAATTATTTTCACTTTATTCTCACTCTCTTGTGGTATTACAACTGAAAATGATAAAATGGGTTGAGAACCCCCTCACCTCTTTTGCTCGTAATTATAGGACACGGAAAAAATTCCGCGGTTTACAGAAAAATTCCATTACACTTTTTTGTAGTACCCTTTCAGAGTTCTCCTCGGAGAGGAAGAGGGGACAGCATCGTTAAAATCGGGGAGGTCAACTATGAGAAGGATTTTTTTTTCGCAATAAGACCCTTAAATGGTACCCCGTCCTCTTTTGAAAAGTACTCTGGTGCAATCGAGAGAGTGAGGTGACATTTTGTTACCAACAAAATAGGCTATTCTTGAATTTGAACAAATGCTCCACAATTTCTTCCAAAGGAAACGAACAGAAGTTTGAATTCAATTATGAAATACCGAATACTGTCATGAATAGAGTATACGAAATGAAAGATTTAGGGATCTTCTTAGACTCCAAGATGGCCTTCGTTAAACACTTTGACCATATAATTAGTAAATGCAACAAAATGCTGGGTTTCCTCATTCGTATTTGCAAAAAATTCAAAACTGATAAATCACTTAAAGCTCTTTGCTTTGCATTGGATCACAGCAGATTAAATTTTGCAGGGGTAATCTGGAATCCCAGATATGATATATATATATATGCATATATATATATATATATATATATATATATATATATATATATATATATAAATATGAAAGGGAGTAATATCGAGGGGACTGTTAAGAACAAAGTGGAAGGAATTTAATGGACATAGCCCTCATGGAGAAGTGTTAACCGTAGACACGTGTTTCGGGCTCTCGGCCCTCATCAGTACGGTGGAGAAGTGCAAGGATGAACAACACTTGGTAGAAAACGACAAATCAACGGAGTCAACAAACAGAAGCCAGCCGCTCATTTGTGATTTCGGTCAGCAGACCCTGAATTCCAGGGCAACAACCAACGTCACCACGGAGGCAGCTATAGCTACCTGCGTGATATCCGAGTCCAGGAATATAAATATGAAAGAGAGTAATATCGAGGGGACTGTTAAAACAAAGTGGAAGGAATTTAATGGACATAGCCCTCATGGAGAAGTGTTAACCGTAGACACGTGTTTCGGGCTCTCGGCCCTCATCAGTACGGTGGAGAAGTGCAAGGATGAACAACACTTGGTAGAAAACGACAAATCAACGGAGTCAACAAACAGAAGCCAGCCGCTCATTTGTGATTTCGGTCAGCAGACCCTGAATTCCAGGGCAACAACTCAACGTCACCACGGAGGCAGCTATAGCTACCTGCGTGACATCCGAGTCCAGGAATATAAATATGAAAGAGAGTAATATCGAGGGGACTTCTCCACCGTACTGATGAGGGCCGAGAGCCCGAAACACGTGTCTACGGTTAACACTTCTCCATGAGGGCTATGTCCATTAAATTCCTTCCACTATATATATATATATATATATATATATATATATATTTATATATATAAAATTAGATTAGAAAGAGTCCAACATAAATTTGTAAGATTGCTTAATCTCAAAATTAATCGAACATATATTGATAATCTGTACCTAACGAGACAGTCGTTTGGTATCTTAGATCTCGAAAAACGTAGATTAATTACTGACCTAGTTTTTATGTTTAAAGTCCTTATGAATCACTGTGACTCCCCCACATTATTATCTCTTATATCTATACACATCCCTGCTGGAAACACTGGAAACTCTTTTCTTCTGAATGTTGATTAAAGAAACACTCATTTTGGCTGTGACTCTCCAATCATTAGACTAATTGTCAATTTCAACAAATACTGCAACAATCTTGATATCTATTGCTTATCCTTACTTTCGTTTAAACAAAGAGTGAAAAACATTTTCTTACCCTTCCACATAACCTATTCCACCTATATGTATTATGTCTACCTATTAGTATTGGGTTAAAACGTATTTTTGTTCATTTTTTAAGTAGCTCTACAATTTAGAATGTCTTAAGAAGCTTGCCAATGTATAATTTAAGTAACTAATGCATGGTTTTATAGAATAGTGAATTGGCAGATACTATTTTTGGGTTTCCAACCTGTATGTATAAATAAATAAATAAATAAACAAAATGCGCGCACGGCAATTTAAGCCTACGGACGCGATGACAGTCGCGTCACTAGTGTGTGCCGGACCCCGCTGACAATGAATCACCCAGGTGTTACGTATTCAAGTGCGCACACCACCGTAAGGGTCGAAGGGTCCACAGCCATGGTGACATTGACAAAACAGTCACGGTGACAAAATTCACCAGTGCGCGTAGGCTCTTAAAACTCGAATCAATCAATTAAGATATCGGAAGCTGTTAAACTTAGGCACGAATAAATCCTCAAATATTATTAAATCAATTATCCCCTCGGCATTGGTGGATGAACAGAAATGCTTCTCTAATAGTTCTTATTTTCAATATATCGGTATTATTGTTGCATTATTATTTAAATTTTTCAGTACGTGGGAAAATGGTACGAGCAAGAGAAATATCCATTCATTTTTGAAATAGGAGGAAAATGTATAACGGCAGAATATTCAGCGAACGCTAATGGAACTGTGCGAGTATTCAACAAACAGATAAATCTCTTGTGAGTATAGATTATAGTAAACAAAGAACACCTCACCAAATGATTTCTAGAAGGCCGAATTAACTTTTTTTATGCATGTAATATTTTTAACTCGTAAGCAAAGCAGTGTTTTTCCACCAGGAGTTGAGTGGCAAAAGTTTTGATGATTTTACTATTGATTCATTTTCTATGGTCGTATATTTGCTCTTCAGATGTTCTGCCTATTTAGCTTATGTAAAAACTCACACAATAACCACAAGTTTATCGCTATACACTCCTAATTTTTCTCTCATCTTCCAGTTTTATGTTTATTGTTTTCTAGAAATTCACATATTATTATAAACACTTTTGTATGCAATACAAATACCGTTGTAACGTAAGGAAGTAGAATGTTTTTCCGTAGGTAGACCAAAATATGTAATTACATATTACTGTATTTAATTGGAATGTGTTCAATTGTATTTAATCAATTATCGATTTCTTTTTTCGGAAAGGAATATCGACTAATCTATGTACTATGCGGCTACTTCTTGTTGGTGTGGATGTGTTGAGGTATTACAATATCATCTGCATGAGAAATTGAAAAATTATGTTTGTTATTTATTTTCATTCTAGTTTATGTAATTTCCGTTTTTTCCTGCTTAATATGTTTTGGCAGTTCATTAAACTTATCCCATCTCATAAATTTGATGGAATTTTGTACTTACAGTACGGAATATGGAAGTTGAGTTTTTGTCTCGTGTTTATATTATGGATATTTGAATTCATAAGGAACTCATGCCTATTCTTGAAAATATAAACCGACAATTCAAATATATGCACACAAACAAGAGTCATAACCTTGAAGTGTCTGAATAGATTCCCACAAGAAAAAGTTCTGTTAACTCCAGCTATTATTCTCAAACTCCGTTTCTGTACTATAAACACATCTGATGCCAATGTAGAGTTACCCCACAGGCCTATGCCATATCTCAGCCTAGATTCAACCTGGGAGTGATATAAGTAAAGTATTTGTTCTTCCATAAAAAAATCCCTAATATTTCTGAATAGATAACATAAGGAATTTACTCTACTTATAAGTAGTTCACAGTGTTTTCTCCAATTTAGGCATGCATATAGAGTAATACCTAAAAATATTTCAAATAATTTTGACGAACTAGAAGTTATTGTCACTGGTCTATAATTATCCAGTTTTTCTGGGTGCTGCTTTTTATGTATCGGAATAACTTTGCCAATTTTTTGTTTTCAGAAATATGGAATGCTGATGAATATTTCTGAGACCACCTTCCCTTACATTGTCATCAGTAATGATTTCATTCACTATTTCTAGTGGTGTGCCAATGAAAAAATTGTTAAATAGATTTGAAACGGTCACAGGATCGTTTTGTTTGATCTGGATATTTTCTGATATCTTTTTTTTGTTGGGCAGTTCAGATATGACTTTCCATGCTGTCTTGCTAGGATTTGAAGAGTCAGTTATTCTGTTTTGATAATAAATCCTCTTGGAATTTTTTATCAAAGCTTCATGCTCCTTTTTTGCTTTTTTATAAGCATTTTCAAGTATCAAGATTTGAAATCTTTAAATTATGCAGTTCTCTCAGCTTTATACTGGACTGTTTTATTTCATTTGTAACCCATTTTCCATTTGATATATTATCGCCATTCCAATATTTCTTTAGTGGAAAATATAGATTTAAATAATATGTGAATGTATTATGGAAAAATTCAAATGCAATATCCATAGTATTTGCCTCAAAAACATCATTCATCTGAGTTGCTCGTGAGTATTTCGCCAAATGAAGGATTGCCATTATTATTCCTCCATTAGAAAAATAGAAATGAATTGAAAGTGATTTTCAGTCAAACAAACTATAAATGAATCTAATATTTTTCGTTCAATTATCGGTTATTAAAAAAGTATCAACCTATGTGACCGTTTCTTCTTAGTGGAATACTGGAATATAAATTTTGAACATAGAAGGTGATAATTTTGATTTTGCCTGGAAGTCGAATATTCCTAATCTTATCAATTAGTCCATAACTATTTCTCAAGATAATTTTTGGAATAAAATTACTATTTAGGGAAAATCAAGTGTTATTTTTATATAAATATTGATATTCACTATCGACTGCGCCAATAAAAAAAATAAGAATTATTATTAGTTTGCCATATATATAAATTTCGTTTTTCTAGCGGAAACCCAAGTTCCATCGAAGGCAATGCCCGTTTGGATTCAGATAATGGCGAAGCAAAGTTGTTGGTAGTATTTCCATCAGTCCCAGGTGAGTTAGAGATTGTGAAAAAACTATCAGAAAGTGTTTTTTCGGAGTTTTCCATTCATCAGTTCGACCTGTCAATTAGATTCAATAAAAATAAATTGGTGATTGATGGGGCACTCAGCTTCCAATCATTTATCTTCGTATTTGTGAAGTATATTCATTCATTCCTAACGAAATTATTACTGTGACGTCTACCTCTTGATGATTCCCTTTTTTCCTTCTTTTTTGCGAATGTCAATAGAATGCGTCAATTGTCAAATGCAATTTGCAACGCGCACAAAAGGTTTGTTTTGATTCGAAGCCAGGACGATTCCGAATCGGTTCTAAAGAGTAGGACAAACGTAGCGTGAAATATTTTGCCAGGGTCCGTTTTCAATGAACTACAGTGTGACTTACTTCGAACGACTCTAGGATCATCCCTACTGCGAACCAAAACAAGCCTAAAATAAAGTATGTATTACAGAAATCTGTGACAGATACATAATAGAGGGATGATTTTCATGTAGTTCAGTGTCCAGCGTGGCTTCAGCCGAAAAAGTTGTTATTTTCTGTTAGAAATTAACGAAAAATATCTCAATTTTAATCGTGGATTTTTGATTTTTTGGAAAAATATTTCTATCCAATATACAATTGAGGATGTTTTCCTTTTCAACATGAATATTCCCCCAAGAGGTTATCTTGAACGATGGGAGAAAATGAAAGTGACTGGGTCCCAGATTATTCCACCCTGTTCATGTTTTCACTTTCAAAAAATGTTTTCAGAGGAGATAACCATTGAATATTTCAGTTGTGGAAAATCAAGTTTATTATCAGAACATTCCGATTATATTTTATTATGCATAAAGTTACTGCCATATCATTGTTTATGACCTTCGCTAATATATTTCACAGGTTCAAGCTATGAGTCAAAATTGAATGATATGTATTTCATGAGAACCGGTCGGAATGATATCAGTTATGAAAAAGCACTCGTACCATGAAAATACAAAATTTCAATAAATCACGTCATTTTTCTATCAAAAAAAGAACGTCTGAATGTGAAAAACGCTAAGTATTTTTCGTGAAAAACCTTACACTAGTGCATTTTTCGCGAAAAAAATCAGGTATTTTTCCACTGTCGTCAAGAAAATGCATTGTTTGTTTGCTAACATTGCTGATGACATTTCATTATTTGTTGAATGTCAAAATTGAACACATAATATTCATATTATTTTTGATATTCTGCAATGAATTGGAAAAGGTCAAGGCCAATATTTTCACGATAAAAACAGTATAGCAATCGAAAATTTTGAGGGAAAAAGATAATTTCAGGAGACTGGGCCCCCGAAGATCCAAAAAGATAGGTTATGGAATGTCACTTTTGCAAATTGTAAACTGATATGAATAATACCTATTCACACTGAAATAGTAAATGCACACTCATCTGTCGTTTTAGTACTATCAAAATGATTTAATTTTCGATAAAATAATAAAAAACACAATAAATTTAAAAAAATCATAAAGGCAGAATACAAGGGCGATTTTTCAGCAGAAAGAACTATATCAAATTCCGACTTCTTGGTCAAAAATATGATTGAAATTCTATACATGGGGCTGAAGATCCAGTCCACACTTTTCAGAATTATGTTGTCGTAATATTCAATGAAGCGTTTCCACTACAAATAATAAAGAAAAATAAATCGAAACCTTGGATTACAAGAGGATAAACAATCTGTTTCTGTAATTTACGTTGTCTCTGCACTATTAGGAAATTCCACAGCGATAACATTTTCTTCATATATTACTTCAGTAACTACCGTCGTATCTACAAATATACTAATAAATTATCTTAATATTTGTACTACAGAAACAGATTGGAACAAGAAGTTGAAAAACAAAAAGAAATGTGGACAACAATCAATGATTTGAGGGGCGAAACAAAAAATCGGTGTCATCCAGAAGTAAATGTTGACATAAACCAATATTATTGTTATAGCAAGCAAATTAACCCACAAAACTTCTACGACAGTTGATCCTCTCGATGCACTCTCTATCCTTATACGAGACGGACTTGTCTGAGCTAAATCAGTAATGAGTGATATAAAAAACAAAAATTCTTCAGACGAAGGCCACTTATCAGCCAAACTGTTGTTTCAATTACCTGATGGAGCTCCAAGTGCCCTTGCCGTGGCCATAAAAAAGTTGTTGCTTCAGGTACTTAATGAGAAAAAGGCAGCTATATTCCTTGATCTTTCTAAGGTTTTCAACTGTGTGAGTCATAAAATACTATTGAAAAAGCTTTTACATTACGGTTTTCGCGGAACAGCTCTAGACTGGATCAAATCTTACCTTACTTATCGAAAGCAAAGAATCAAACTAGGCAACAATACATCTGAGTTCTTGCAGTCAGGAAAAGAAAAATGTCTCAATCAGAAACTGTTTCAGGGAGCTACCGATTTTTTTTAAATATTAGATTTCTTTTAAACTTTCAGGTGAATGATTGAATACATACAGACCCATGATTGTGGGTGAATTGCCAGAGACCTGTATTTTGTAAAAGGAACGTGGTGTTTTTTCTTTGGCTTCTTTTTACGGAGAGGAAGTCTCCAGTTGAAACAAATTTTTGTCTATTTTTTAAAATAAAGATGGACAATTCATAAATATAAATTGACATGAGGGTCATAGTGCTCAAATGTTCGAAAAGGTCGCTGCAGGAGTGTGTACTGGGAACTCCAACTATTATTCTCATCATTCTTTTTTGTATCGAAAGAACATTATTTGCCAAAATGGAGTTACCCAGTCCAGCATCATTTCTGAAGCTTTTGCTGTATCTCTATTCATACGAAATTAATTTTTGTGTGATATTAGCAATGACGTGTCGTCTGTATACATTGTTACATGAACACCTTTCAATAATTTATCCAGATCATTGGAGTAGAGTATAAATAAAATAGGTCCCAGGATGGATCCTTGGGGGACACCAATATTAATGGGTTAACTCTTCGAATTGACGAAGCTAACACTCTCAAATTGAATATTTCACACACAAACGTACTGATGACGGTGTTTTAAAAACGAGGAAATCCATTCTAATGTTACTCCTCGTATTCCATAGTTATACAACTGATTGTGATTGACAGAGTCAACCTTACAAAGCGACGCCCCGCTCCAAACAATTTTTTACGTAAACCTAACCTAACTCAGCTAACATTGCTATCTGAGTTGAATGCAAGCCAGTTAACCTTACGAAGCGACGCTTCGCTCCGCTCGTAATCATGTAGCTGGCAGTACGAATTCTTTAGAAAGATATTGGTGGGCGCATGACTATTATTCTGCCATTATGTTATGATTCTAACAATCTTTCCTGTTGTTTCAACTTATGATTTCCTTCATTATCTAATCTAATTGTGAAATTTCCAGAGGTACCCCACAGGGGGGCATACTCTCCCCCCTTCTGTGGGACATGGTTGTAGATGAACTGCTAATTTCTCTGAATAACCAAGGGTATTACTCTCAAGGGTATGCAGATGACTTGGTCATCCTCATCAGAGAAAAGAATACTCGAACAACCTCAGAGCTAATGCAAAATGCACTGAGGACAGTAGAGGAATGGTGTAACAGAGAGAGCCTAAGGGCAAATCCGAACAAAACAACACTAATTCCCTTCGCCCGGAGGAGAGGCATGAGAGATCTCATACCTCCCAGACTATTCGGTGGAATATCACAAGTAGTAGGTGAAATATCTAGGGATGATTCTTGACAAAAAACTAACCTGGAACCCACATCTTCAACATGTAACCAATAAAAGCAAAATAACTTCCATGATGTGCAGGAGAGCTTTCGGAAAAACCTGGAGGCTCAAACCGAAAGCCATGCACTGGCTTTACACAGCGGTAATAAGACCAAGAGTAACTTATGGCTCCCTCTTATGGTGGCCAAAAACAAATCAAAGACAGGCAAAAACCAACCTTGGGAAAATCCAGAGGCTTGCCTGTCTCTGTATCGCAGGAGCAATGAATAGCACTCCGACAGCTGTAATGGAAGTCATCCTAAACCTCGAACCCCTTGACTTACATGTCATTGGAGAGGCCAGGATGAGTGCATACAGACTGAAACAAACAAAAAACTGGAGAATCCGAACAACTGGACATACCAGAATCACTCATGTAATCAATATCGAAGAACTCGAAATGATTTCAGATTACATGTAACCCCTATACTCATTCGAAAAACCATTCGAAACACGAATTGTCGGATCTGGATGGGCCCCGAGTATAGAATCATAATCAACTGCGGACATAGTCTGGTATACAGACGGTTCAAAGACAGTTGAAGGAATGGGAGCAGGCATACATGTGGTAAGGCCAAGAAGGGACTACATAATAACACTTGGCAAATGCTCCACGATATTCCAAGCTGAAACACATACTATTATGGTATACACTCAGAAGAAACAGAATCTGAAAGTAGACAGGGCCAGAGGGGAACCCCCGTTGTGACTGCCTCCAGAACCTCATCGAGTACAAAACATAACAAGGTCCTTGATGGGGGTGCAGGTCATAGAGGCATTGAAGGCAACGTAAAAGCGGACCAGCTAGCTAGACAAGATCTGAAACGTATTCACAGGGCCAGAACCTGTGCATGGGATTAGCAAAAACCGATGCAGGACCCTGATCGATGAGTGGATAAAAAGAAGACACCAACAATATTGGGATCAAACTGTCGGGCAAATACACAGCAAAGTCATGGTAGGGCACCCAAACCGGACCCTGACGGCTGACCTTCTGAACCTGAACAGAACGAAGGCACGTATAATAGTAGGTCTGTTGACTGGACACTGCGGCCTAAGAAAACACCTAAACACCATGGGAGTACGCAGGGAAACCGTGGAGTGTAGGCTATGTGATGAAGAAGAGGAAACAGCCTCTCGTATTATCTTCGACTGTGACGCCCTAAGTAGAAGGCGACACAGAACCTTTGGAGAGATCAGCCCGGAAACAGGCATGAATCCGAAGAACCTTATCAACAGGTTACTAAACCTAATTAAAGGCACAAACCTGTTTGAATGAGGAACCACTGACGACAGAGTGATACAATAGATCCTAGCTGGTCGCAGTGTCAGGGGAAGCTAAGTGCCAACCCTGTCTCTGGCTCGTCAGCTTTCAACCAACCAACCATTATCTAATCTGAAATCTCATGATGATGATGATGATGATGAAGCCTTAATACCCTTTAAAAAATGTATTTCTGTAGATCCATATTTCATCTAGATAGATGGACCTAAAAGGAACTTTTTTATACTGAAAAATGTTTTAAAGTTTTCAGAAATGAAGTTTTTGCTCAAATTACATCTTTTTTCCCCTCAATATCGGATAGTTGAAGAAAAAATAATTCAATAATTCACATAAAAGAATCGAGAAAAATTGTACACCTGACAAAAACGCGCCAGGCTCTATGAGACAGATATGAGAACTACTGCAACTTGAAAATAGGAAATTTTGTTCAGTTCCAATGAAGAAAATGATGCAATTTCATATTAAATATATTAGGTAGCTCGAAATCTTTGAATTCAATGTATTTTTTTTTTGAGTTGATTTGGTTATTATTTTGGGATTTTACGAAAAAACCTCCTATTATTGGAAAATTCCATTCAGCCGACTACTATAATGCGTTATACATTATACAAATATTCATTTTATCCCGTTAACTCCACTTTTCGTGAGAATTTTATTACAGAAAAAAGACAAGTATTTTGGCATTCCTAACTATTGAAATATTTCTTTTATTTTTTTGCAGTCAAAGTTGACGCACCATATTGGGTATTAGCAACTGATTATGAGCAATATGCAGTGGTATGGTCTTGCAGCAAAATCGGACCTTTAGTGACAGGTAAGTACAACCTTATAGGGATTATTGGGATTTTTTTAACACCCTGTATATATTTTTTTATATTTATATTCTTAGGATTTTCTTTTATGCCAGTGAGATTGTTATGTCTTTTTAAAAACAATTTGATTTTTTTCAAATTTGACCCTTCATTATATCCAAAATAGTTGATTATGTTTTTTGACAATCGTAAATGTGTCGAAATATAATATACATCTAGCCAAGGAAAAATTTTCTTTCTGTGATTTTCAGTTCCCTTCTTTGCAGAGGTAGAGAGCCAAAGATTTTCAGTTTAACATACTCTCCATAAAAATAAAGTTTCACTATTTCAAAATTCATTGTTGAAAAAAAATCTGAAAAGATTTAGGAAACATTCGCGGTGTTTGCAAATGGAGTGTTTTTCAAGGATGAATCATGGAATACATTTCTGATGGCCACTGAAGATTATCTAAAATCCTCAATTTAATGTGAAACTACGGTATGGTTTTGGATTCGACTGACTCTTTCTTTGAGTGGACATATCTATGAATTGTGGATTGTCCCCAATATGAGTCATCTGCTTGTGTTTGAAAACTTGAATGAAACTTATATGATCCATAGCAATCCCCCACCGTTTTTTTGGGATATTTCTAACAATTTCAATTCAAGTATCACACAGACTAATGGTAAACCAAAATGATTCTCATATGTTCCATAAAATGTATCCGGGAAAAACCTTTTCACTAGCCAATCAGGTATAAAACTGACAAAAATACTAATTATTGCATACTGGTCAATCTTTCTCTACAATTTTCTCCACATGCCTCAACAAGTTATGCAATATCTGGTTATTTAGCCAGCACCAAGTTAGGTGCATTTCTACCGATCGGTTCATTTGGAAATGTATTATTAAACTAGCTGACCCGACAGACGTTGTCCTGTCTAAATTTCTATATTCCCTCAATTTGTTTTCCTGCAAACTCTCGTCCAAGTAGAATTTTTTTTCTATGTTTTTCTTTGTGTTGTTTCAATTAGGTCATGCTATTGATTATGCCCGCTTCCCGTTATCGCGTTTTCCCATTATCACGTTTTCCCGTTATCCTGTTATCACGTTTTACTGTTATTTCGTTTTCCCGTTATCCCGTTTACCCATTATTCCCGTCTTCCCCTTATCCCGTTTTTCCCGTTATTCCGTTATCCCGGTTCCCCCTTATCCCGTCTTCCCCTTATCCCGTCATCCCGTTATGCCCGTTTTCTCGTTTTCCTGTTATCCCGTTATTCCCGTTATTCCCGTTATACCGTTTTATTATATATATATATATATATATATACATATATATATATATATATATGCATGTATCTCTAATATATAAAATTCTCGTGAAATTAAACTCCTCCGAAATGGCTCGACCGATTCTCATGAAATTTTGTGTGCATATCGGATAGGTCTGCGAATCGGACAACATCTATTTTTCATCCCCCTAAATGTTGAGGGTGGTCCACCCCTAAATTTTGGATTTTTATTCTTCAAATAAAATCTGTTGTTTTTATTTTTTCATGATACAGCATCCAAATATACATACCACCCTAAATTTTCACGCTTTTACGATTAACCCCTCTTTCTCCATCGCGATTTTTATTTTATTTTATTTTATCCACAGATCCGCAATAGGGTTGCAAGATGGCAATCGAATATAATAATTGTAGTACGATAAATTGAGAACGGGATAACGAAATAAAGAAAAAACGGGATAATAGGAAAACGGGATAACGGGATCACGGGAATAACGGGATAACGAAAAAACGGGAAAACGGGATAACAGGATGAAAGTATAAGGGAATAACTGGAAAACGGAATAACGGGATAAATAAAAAACGGGATAACAGGAAAACGGGATAACGGGAATAACGGGATAACGAAAAAACGGGAAAACGGGATGACAGGATAAGGGGATAACGGGATGAGGAAAAAACGGGATAACAGGAAAATGGGATAACAGGATAACGGGAATAACGGGATAACAAAAAAACGGGATAATGGGATGACAGGATAAGGGGATAACGGGATAACGAGATAAAGAAAAAACGGGATTACAGGAAAACGGGATAACGGAAGGAGTCAAAAGCATAGTCTAGATGGAACAACATGAAGGAAAACATAGAAAAAAAGAAATTCTACGCGGACGAGAGTTTTCGGGAAAAACATTTTAGGGAACATAGATATTTGGACAGGACAATGTCTGTCGGGTCAGCCAGTATATATATATATATATATATATATATATATATATATATATATATATATATATATGCATGTATTTGTTTATACAGTGCGGTCCATACATTGATTTTTAGCGTTATTAGGTAATTATTTGAGAAAACCTGAAACAGGTCGATTTCTATTGTCAATTTTACAATTTACAGTATGAAGATATCAGCCATTTCTCGCACCCCCTCTGAATTATGAGCACCCCCTCAAAAATGTCAAATGAGAAGGGGGGTCGTGTGGCACTTCGTTCTAAAGGGATTTTCATTCTCTGTTCAGCAATATTAAGTTCTTCAAATTTAGTGCAATTATAACAGAGGAAAATTATTTTGAAAATGTAAAATGAAGGAAATAATGTCACATAATATTAAGGAAGTATTTTTCAATTTATTTTACAATTAAATGTTCAAAATGACCACCATTCACAATGAGCAAATCGATCTTGAAATTCTCGTACAACATTTGTAGGACCTCGGGGGTTATGTTGTTAATTTCTTCCGATATCCCAACTTTTAAATCTGCAATATTGTCTGGTCTATCGAAATATACTCTTGATTTCAAATAACCCCATAAGAAGTAATCAAATCGGAAGTCAATCGGGGGATCTGGGCGGCCATTTAATCGTTCCACGCCTTCCAATCCACCTATTGGGAAAAACTTCGTTCAAATACTCTCTAACAATACGTTTGTAATGCGGTGGAGGTACGTCTTGTTGGTACCAAATTTATCTATTACATTTGGATCATTAACATCAGGAAAAAGTATTTTTAATGTAGGCTGTAAAAAGTTCATCAAAAAATCTAGATAAACCTCACCATTAACTGTGCCCTCAAAAAAATAAGGGCCAATAATTAGGATATTGTGTGAGCCTCACACATCCAATGAGGATTTTCTCTGCCCCAATATCTACAGTTGTGTCAATTAACAGTTACATTTAAATGAAAAGTAGCTTCACCAGAAAAAATAATGTTGCTTCCATTCTGTCCATCATCAGTTCACAGAATTGTTGTCTTCTATCAGGATCATCCTCATTAAACTCCTGAACCAACTGATCTTTATAAGGATTATATTTTTCGTTATATAAAGCCCTCAATATCGTTGAGTTACTTACATCATTGTCGGCGGCAAGTTGTCTACTTGTCATATGCGGATTTTCCTCAATCGCTAACAACACATCTAACTTTTTCTCCTCATCCAATTTAACATTTCGAAGTGGTTCTTGAATAGTTTTTACATGTCCAGTTTCACGAAATTTTATTTCTATTTTGCTAACTGTAGACTGTGAGACGTGTTGACCAGGGTATTTATTATTAAACATTTCACAAACTTCCTTTTGAGTTCTTGTTTTATTACCGCATCCAATCATAATTAAAATGTCTATTATTTGAGTTTCGGATAAATGAGCCATAGCTAAATCAAATACAAACACACATACTTTTCCATTCACTGACGTGTGTCAGCAACTTATAAATGTCAGAATAACAGTAGTTAGATTAACATTACATTATTTATGAGGGTTTGGTGGATAATTTCTTTGTGTCTTTAACGACTTTTTCCTGACGTTTAGCAAAACAGATAAGAAAATACCTGATTATTTCTCATGGGGTTATTTGAAATCAAAAGTATATTTCAATAGAATATTGCAGATTTGAAAGTTAGGATAACGGAAGAAATTAACATAATAACCACTGAGGTCCTACAAAATATTGTACGAGAATTCCAAAATCGAATTGCTTATTGTCAAGAAGTGGTGGTCATTTTGAACATTTAATTTAATTGTAAAATAAATTGAAAAATACTTCCTAAACATTTCCTTCATTCTACGTAAAGTATCAAAATTTTACATTTTCAAAATAAATTTTCTCAGTTATGATTGCACCAAATTCAAAAAACTTAATATTGCTGAACAGAGAATGAAAATCCCTTTTGAACAAGGCACCACACGATCCCCCCTTCTCATTTAAATTTTTCGAAAAGGTGCTCATAATTCAGTGGGAGTGCAAGAAGGGGGTAATATTTTCATACTGTAAATTGTCAAAATGACAATAGAAATCGACATGTTTCAGGTTTTTTTAAACAAATACATAGTAACACTAAAAATGAATTTATTCCATTCCTATGGACCGCACTGTATGTAGAGATTGTTACCGTTAATCCAATAAAAAATGTGAAACCACTTTCTTTGTTTTCACTTGATCACTTCTGTAAATAATCCAGACAATGCTGTTGATGAAAAAGCGAAATACTATTGAAATCACCAATTAACTAATATGACTCTTGTACAGTATTTCCAATAATTGTGCTACAAACGTAACGAAAGTAAATTTTTATTTCATTTTGAAAACGATCGTGGTACGTGTAAGTTTGATCGGATTTTGAATATTCGTAAACAATTTATTGAAGAGAATAAATTTTGTATTTGAGGTCATCGTAGTTCTACGGAAAATATACAGAGTGTTTCATTGGAAACAGTAGATGATCTTTACTTCCCAAAAATAAATTCTGAAAATTTAAAAATCAGTTAAAAAATCTATGTACCTATATTGTACATTTCCGTGTTAACAGCCATTGTATTGTGGAAACTTACTCAAAATGGTAGCTTAAATAACATATGTGTTTGCATTTTGAATAAAAGTGACAGCAGGAAAATGATTAACAATTGAAGACACGGACAACCGTTTACTAGGCAGTTTTTTTCGTAGCTCTTCAAGGTAACTTTCCTCGAAAACATGTTCGGTATTTCCGAGAGGAATGCTACCCACACAACAAACATTTTACGCAAAAGTCGACGGTCCAGTTGAAAGACGTTGCCATCTCTATAATAACATAGACTCACTAACAAAATATGGTATATGCGATGTGAATCAGTGAAGATTCAAGTTCGAGGCTATGAAAACTATCAACTCTTAACACACTACTTTGTGTTCGAATAGTCAATTCTTTTTTTCCATCTTTCATAAGTGAAAGCAGAAGTCTGCAGTCTTGGTAAAACGGTTGCCTACAGTTCCATTTCTCAATAACAAAGGTATGATGGGCCTTATCATTGTATTACATTCTTTAGCACATATTATAGAAACAACAAGTAATTTAGGCTAGGCATGTTGGTTTCTGAATGAATAAATAAATAATTATAAATTGTTCGTGACAAAAATTGGCTGACTGCAATAATTGAGTTGCTAAATGGAAATATAAAATTGCCAATATCGCAAAATATATCAAAACTGTTTGTTTTATACATCGACCGCCCCTAAAACTTTGACATTTTGCAAAACCTTTTTGAAGTTTGGCATAGTATTGCAATTTTACTGGTACCTGTAGTTGAGCATGCAGGCTTGTACATACAGAAACGTTCAAAATACAAAATGAGGATTCTCGTAGATATGAAAGATGACTTTTGTAGGAATTCCTATTTTTCTGCCAAAAGCGTGTTCACATGGTCGATTTAAACCGTGAATAAAAAAATATGGTTAGTCTCGAATGATATCCCTAGAGGTGCTGGATATTGGCGCCCTATTTGAAAAAAAAATGGGGTAGTCGATATCACCTACCTGATCGGTAATGCCCTTCTCTCCCCTAGATGTATGGAACCTTATTGATCAAAATGTTTTGCTTGATTGTCAATCGGGAATTTGGTACTCATTGTACATAATTTCATATATATATATTTCAAATGGGTTCAATAAGTTTTCGCCATTCTTTCACGATAAACATCTGAAATTTGTACGGTTCACTCCCAATATGACACTTGAGAAGGTGTGCAATTGGAGAAAATCTTAAAATTTTATTTAAAAAAATACACTGGTCAAAATATTGAATAATTTCAAAAAATAACAAATTTGAATTTTTAGGCCATGCTTCAAAACCAAAAACTCCAGTTCAGAATAAGATATCTAGATTTTTCAATAGTACTTTCTGAAGCTTGTAATCTGTACTTCAAGGAGGTTTGATTGATTCTGTTAAAAAAATTGAATGAAACAATAAAATTTCGCCAAAATCAAAAAAATTAACAAATGTTGCTCCAAAATGTTCATTCATTCTCATAGCAAAAACACGGTATTTTTTCAGAGATTCAATAATTGCTATTTATATTTCGAACAAATCATATAATGAAATGTTTTTCGAAAAAAAAATATCCTGATGAGCTTACAAAGAGAACGTTTGTCCATATCTTCAACCTTCCAGCTATTACTATGAATTAGTTTGGAATAGATATACACCATTCTGAGAAGTTTTCGCACATGAAATAGCTGTTAACACATTCGGATTCGTAAGTCAGTAAATATTTGAAGAGTTGAAAGCTATCCTTGGATTTTTATAGATATTATACTGTTAACCGTATACCTAATGCATCCAAAAGATAATTTATAATACACACGAATTTGATTGTTTCGTCAATTCGAGTCAGGGAATGATAGTGCCTTATTCCTGTTCACGTATTGAACTTATTGCCTGTTATGGAATATGGAATGTATTTTATCTCAGTTTCTTTCTTCCATCGGTGGTTGAATATATTGATGATATTCATTCAAATATATATCTCTTTCAGGCCAAGTCTACAAAAGAAGTTATTTTCCAAATATTCAGATCATACACCAGATTGAATTTTGCTCTTTCATATTAACGCTTACACAGAAAGTATTCTATGCACTATGCATAATTAAATTCTACAATTAGGAGAATGTAACAGTTTTTCTCATTACCATTGGGCAGAAGGATATTATGTTTTCCTCAAATTTCTCCGAATTTCCCCGCCAGTTGGGAGTAACATTGTTTCATCCAACTAAGATCGTCCAAAGATTTCCTACTCATTTTGTTTCTTCTCATATAAATCACATATTTTCCCTACTCACTCGAGAAGAGAGGACACAGAAAATCTGAACGATTTGTGATTAGTTTAGCATGACGAATGGGTGTATCGTCAAGTTTTAAACAATGTTATTCCCGTTCAATGTCCCTGACTTCCATAACAACCTTGACTCAGTGAGTAATCATGTATCTTCCTTCATTTCATATAATATGTAAAAGAATATTTGTCTTGTGTAGATAGATGTCTTGATAAAGGAAATTAACTTTTCCTAAGGAATTAACAAACAGTATTCTTCAACCTACCTGATTTTTCGACTACAACCTCACAATTTAAAATACACATTTTTCAACTAGTCAGTCACGACCACCCATTCAATATATGTATACAGGCTGTAATCTACCCTCTTGCACATCCGTGAATGACGAGTGTATAATGCCATTTTATAGCGAATTACAGTGGTTAAAAATTCGGAAAAAAAATTGAAAACACGTCAAATTTGACAAAATTGTGAACACAATTGCCGGATACAATAAACATTTGAATAATGTGGAATAATAAATTGATTGTGTGATAGAAGATTCTGAAAATGTTCATTTCAGGCTGTTTGCGATAGATATTCAATTTCAAAGTGATTAAAACAAATGAAGCTCGTTATATCCAAACAGATAAAGTCAGAACTAGTAGATGTCAACGCAGCTTTGGCCCTTATCAAATCGCACTCATAACTACGGGGGTATTAAGACTCAAAAAATAAAAGAAAGTGACATTCTAAAACGTACTCCTAGCGCTATGATGGTTACTTCACACAGTTCAAACTTTTACCGCTAGGTGCTTCGAACTGTCAACTATAATTTTATATGTCTTCGTTTATATGTTGTATATATATTGTTATTATCATAGTATTTTCAATTGTTACTAAAACATCACATTCAATGTATAGTTGAATTTATGTTTGGGTTGTAAGGAATAGTATTGTCTATCAATATTTCTGAAACAACTACAATTGACGCTAGTGTTTCGTGAAAGTAATTCGAGAGAAGTTCAAATCGAATTTGAATTAAGGAGCACCTTCAAATTTGAAATTCTCGACAAAAATTTTGGGATTTGATAAATCATTTTCACAAAATGTGAGGAACCGAACTAATTTCAAGAAAAATGTAAATACAAGGATGCGTGTCTCCTATTATTCCACTGTTAATAGTACTCAAGAAAATGCAGATATGTTCGAATGCACGATACGTTCGGTCGTCATGGAAACACTAACTGGCAACAGTGTTCACATGATATGAATGACGAATGACTAGTTATAGTTGACAGTTCGAAGCACCTAGCGGTAAAAGTTTGAACTGTGTGAAGTAACGACGCCCATCAGAGGCGCTAGAAGTACGTTTTTGAATGACACTTTCTTTAATTCTTTTGAGTCTTATGTAAAGTACAGCCTATCATATCATTGTAGTGCCAGTTTCTAAAAAACCTTCCGCGGATTTTGTGAGGATAATGCTTTGGGAATAAAATTAGTGGATTTTCATATGGTATATTGATCATTTTCAACAGTTTCCATTGGCAGCACTGCGAATGAGAGAGCAAATAGCCATAAAATTATTGAAGAAGAAGGCGACTGGTTCTTAATGATGACTGAAAATAATTTGGAAAAAATAAACAATACTGTCTTTTGTGTTAGTTTTTTTTTATAATTGTAATTTAATGAGTGTGATTTGATGAGTTCCAAAGCTGTGTTGACATATACTAGTTCTGACTTTATCTACCAGTTTTGATATAACGAGGTTCGTTTGTTTGTTGCATCCAGCAATTGCGTTCACTAACAGCTCTGATCAAGAAAGCTGAGGTTAGGCGAGCGGCGCTCCCCAAAATTTTAACATGTTTTCAAAAAAATTTTTTCGGATTCTTATCCACTGTAATTTGCTATAAAATGGCATTATGCACTCGCCATTCACGGATGTGCGAGAGAGTAGATTACACCTTGTATATGTATATATTCCAAAGAGAAATTAATTTTTGTTTCAGAGGTCGCTTGGATTCTGACTCGTGAAAGGAACCCACCCAAAGATTTGATTGAAAAGGCATATGGAGTTCTTGATAGTCAAGGAATATCCAAGAAATTCTTGCAGAAGACAAATCAAGTTAACTGCCCAGAACATTGACGATCATTAATTTATAGTATATTTAATTAGCCCAATAAAAATTTAAAATACTATTTTTGACATTTATTAAAAATAAAAAAAATCGAAATCATCCGCAAACAACGGACTTTCCGTACGCTGTTTTCGTCCTAGTCCGGAAAGTACGTATTTCCCATAATAGACAGAGGAGAATTACAACGTTGTTGTCATTGTATTCAATTACCAAATAAAGGTATGGCAATCTAGGTAGGTATGCTTAACAAGACGAAATTTTGGCCTATTTGGCACGAAAATAAAGAATTATTGAATGCTCTACCCTATGTAGCATATACTCTATGCTGAAAAGTAATAAAGAAAAGAAATCAAGTCGTCAGCAGCAAACAGATCAAGAAATATATTAGGGAAGCAGGCAATAAAATCTGCCTAATGCTGATGGTAATTAAAAAAAATTGTAGAAAAAAAGTACCAACTTACAATCACTTAGAAAGATAATAACTGATATTTATTTATAAAAAAAAATACAATGATGTTCTGTTTGTCGGCGGAAGAACTAAAATAGTATGTCTGACACGGGCGAATGAACCTCAAATGAAAGGAGCATATAGGGTAAACAAAAATTATTAATTCTCATGAATGGTAATTTACAGCAATTTTTTATGTATGTACCCGAACACTTTCCTGGAATTTCAGAATATCACATCTTAGAGAAACATTTTAGATGGAGTATGGAGATGGAAATGTATTTCAATGCAAATTTTGCTTATTTTTATTTTTGAAATAATACAATTTGAGATTTTAATAATAATCCCGCATATAAAATTGCCAATTAAAGGAGGTATAAAACTCATAGATAAAATTGGTCAATTACTGGACGTGCCAAAAATTCAATATTTGTCCAAAAGATATTTCCCGTGCATATTGCAACGAAGCATTTTTTTTAGAGTTCCGTTACTAAGAACGGCTAAAGAAACTTTGACATAACTTTGGTACGTCCCTGACTATTTGGGGTTACTATTCATTTCGGTCTGGCAAAATGTTCCATTTTTCTTTCAGAAAAATGGATGTATATACCCAAAGCTACTGGAATTACCGTAAAAATCATGCATAAACTATAACTATGTTTTTTTTACCTTATAAAAAAGGTGAAAAGCTCCTGGGATGGTTTTTGTAAAAGCGGGAAAAGAAATCCAAATCGCGATTAGAAAAACCATGTCATTTTTTGTAACAAGCACGAAATCATCCTTCAGGTTGCTGTCCCAGTTTCAATTTGTTGAACAAAAAGTTCGCCGATCTTATCTTAAAAGGAACAAAAAGAGAGCCTCTCTTAGTGGGCTTTTTCGTCTAGTTTTGACATAAATTTTATACCTATAAAAGGAAAGATGAAGCTAGATCGGGGTTTGTTCCAGTAACTTATCAGCGAGAGTATTGAATAGTGAAAAGAGATCCAGAAGCGTTGAGGTATCCGTAAGTAGAAAATTAAGAATAAATTGTATTAGAGCTGAAGCACCTTAATATAATTTGTTCAATTATTTACCGGGAATTTGAATTTTATTTCTGCATCATTATTATTTCATTTGTTCAATTATTTGTCGTGGAATTTAAATATTAGTTCCACATTATTATTATTTCCTTTGTTTATTTGCTTACCGTTTAGATTCATCTAAATATTATTTCTGCATTAATATTATTTCATCTGTTCGATCATTTGCCGTTCAATTTGGTCAGCAGACTACATTGTGAATATTGGGTTATTTTATTTTTAATTGATATTACCGAAATTCTCTTGAAATCGTTCGACTGTTTGATTTGCTGTAATACGAATATTTGGTGATTTTATAAGTAATTCCCATATATTGCTTCTTCTTTTGTTATCTACACAGTTCAGCTCAGGTTAATATTGAAACTCTAGTAATTTGTTGTTTGGGTATGATTTATTGCGACTGCCAAGTTGAGTAATGTAAAATATTTTTTTTTCTATTTGAAACAAATATTTGTGTTTTCGCGGGAAAAATCATCATTTAAGCACTTGCAGGTGATTTGTCGAGGGAAATCTTTCACAAGTAGTTCACAGATTAGCCGCCCTTATAATTGTTGAATTATATACTCAGTTGTTTGAGTTCAGGAAAAACGCCGAATACAGATAACTGACGCGAAAGTTTACCTCACTTCAAAGTGTAAATTTCAGTTTTCCATTGTCTTGACTTCAGGGAAAACGCCGAATCCAAGCCAAGGCCGTATAACAGAGTTACATAACAACCATTTTTTCCCCGCTGTTCGAATTCAGTACTAACCAAATTCGAAACACGGCCGCGAGCTCTTCAAAATTTTACTTCTACGAACCAAAACTGTGCCGAAAAATACGTGCAGTGCAAAAGTGTACCAGGTTTACAATCTTCAGTCCTACTCCGGAAGTTTTCCGAGTTATTTTATTTTTATGATTCGGGAAAATGGTTTGGTAATTACGCGTTTTTGGCTCCACTGAGGGGATGATTGTTATCTTATCTTATGAAAAAAAAACACTGTGATGCTTTGTCGCCTGTATCCACGCCCCGTTTTCATAGTTATTTGAGCTCAGGCAAATTGCCGAAAATAAACTGTGAAAAATACAAATTATTTAAACTTTGTTGAAAGAATCATTCATTCGTATCCAAAAGGCCTAGCTCGAGGATCACAGAAAAAGTATCACAGCCGGGATAATTGCGAAAGTGAAACTCAGGCAATAAACGAGTGGAACGTGGTATTAAATTTTTTAATTTTTTTTATTGATAGGGGGTGAATTCGGGAAGGTGAAATTAATTGCCCACAAACTTGATAAATCACTTTCTGAGACGGTCAATTAACCGTGTTCAAGGAGAAATCATTTTTCTAGAAAGAGGTTGTAGTAATACCGAGTTACGAACAATCTATATAGTTAGAAATAATTGGAGTAAAAATTCCACCTTTGGAACTGTATACATAGGATAATATATTATATCCCTATTTGAAGGTCGCCAAACCGATTTCTATATTTAAGCAAAAATAATTGTATTTGAAAACTATTGTAAAAAACCCATAACTACTGAATATACCAGCTAATTTAATAATTATTACACGCTGTGTTTACTGTGAAAAACCTTCAGCATTTCATGCAAAAAAAAATTAGTGGCTCAGAATAGTTACAAATCAAGTTTTAGAATTTAATAAAAAACATTTCTGACTATCTGCCTCTCTGTGAGACATGGAAGCAATCGGTGTACAGCATTCAAAAATTGTACCATCTTTTGAAAATGAATTAAAAAATTGTCGACATACCAGAGCCCTGGACGTACCGTATTTCCATCTGTTGCTACCCTAGTACGTGGAGAAAACCACTATAAAATCTGGCGCCCGAGATTTCAAATAGAGAAAGGAACATATTTCCTACATAATATTCTGGCGTCATAAAGAACGTGAATCTCTAGGAGTTTCAGGGCTATTATAACAGACCCTAGAAAAACACGTCACAATATTAATCGACTTTATTCGATGACTATTTATTCCGACAAACGACACATTTGAACTTTCAAAATCATCAGTCAAAAATATTTTCGCAATCATTGTTCTCATAAACGGGTAAATGTATAATTGAATTTGGATATTGCATAAATTTTTAACGTTCATTGAAATTTTAAACTATGATAATTCCAAAATCTCAAATTCCACAAAAACCGTTACGGGTATTCATCTACGAAGAAGAAAATTTCCCCACCCTTTCTATTGGGTGGGATTTGAGGAACGTTTGGGAGTTTCCACTTCCTCATTTTGTGTACGAAAAATTAATTTAAAAATCGAAAATATATCCCACATATTTTTCCCAAAAAATTCACATTTCTCACTAACTATTTCTATGTGTTTCTACGATTTTGGAAAGCTATTTGAGAAAATTGGATAGACAGACAAAATCTTGGATCAGATATTTGATGTTCTCTTTTCACACTGAAATTCCAGTTTCAAAATAGGAAATAAGAAAAATGATTTGCTTATAATATATTCCAAAAACGTTTGGTTTGTTACAAATATATGCAGATTATTTCGGGTTCACACAAAAAATATTTCAAATCAACCAGGTATCCAAGCTCAAGGTCGCCATGGATTGTGCCTAATATATGTGCACGAAAACATAAAATTGCTCAGTAGGTCTCTGACACTGCGATCTATAGAGATAACAAGTTCTTAGATTAGTTCACCGCAGGAAGTCACGATGATTCCTATTTTTGTGTTGGCTTTCGCTATTACGGGAGCTTTGTCTCAAATACCCGCGATAGGAAAATGTCCTGAAGTGAAAGTGGTCCAAAACTTTCAAGTTGAGAAGGTAAGTTGTGTTAGAATCTTGAATTGTTTTTCAAATGCGAAATCAATATTATCATCATTATATAAATGATTATACAGTGCGGTCCATAGGTATGGAATAAATTCATTTTTAGCGTTATTATGTATTTGTTTAAAAAACACCTGAAACATTTTGATTCCTTTTGTCAATTTGACAATTCACAGTATGAAAACATTACCCCCTTTTTGCACTCCCTCTGAATTATCAGCACCCCCTCAATAAATTTAAATGAAAGGGTGGTCGTGTGGCACCTTGTTCGAAAGGGATTTTCATTCTCTGTTCAGCAATATCAAGGTTTTCAAATTTGGTGCAATCATAACTGAGACTATGTATTTTGATACTTTACGTAGATTGAAGGAAATAATATATATATATATATATATATATATATATATATATATATAATAGATATATATATATATATATATATATATATATATATATATATATATATATATATATATATATCCATTCTGTGCGTAACTTTTTGATATCTTATGTCAAAAGATGATCAAATTCAAATTTTGGTGAATTCAGAAAAAAATTCCGCTATTTGCCGCTATTTCAAATTCGCTATGTGGAAGGCATGGTTCATAAATTTTATCCAATGAACGAAATATTATCTGCAGTAGAAATAGGGTTACACTTACCTAGTTCAGATATTTTTACGATATGTTCATCATCAGGTTGTCGAATTGAATTTTGTCAAACTGAAACGAATTCAATTTGGTGTTTTCAACTAGTGCACCAACTATACCCAAGATAAATGTAATTATTGGTCGTTCCCGAATTGAACATATCCCCAATTGTGTCTCATTTTTTCCATAAGGTAAACTATTTCGACTCTAACTTTAACAGTCCCAATCATAATAGTACCTTCTATGTTACTTCTAATTTCATGTCATCAACAATTTCACAAGTTGAAACAAATTCTCTTGAAAAATTGGTTGATTGAATCAGTGGATACAAAACAAAAATAGGAGAAAACCTGTCATATTTAAAAAACGTGTTGTTCGGGGATGAATCACCATTTTATAAAAATATTATGTCGGAAATTATGCTACCAAAGAGCCCCATGAAATTCGAGTTAATGTTGATTGAATTTTTTTAAGAAGACCTTTGATATACATCACCTGAAAATAATGTACTATACCTTGGTTCAACCACATTTGATTTATGGTATAATAGCCTGGGATGGAGTTGCATGTTGTTATTTGAAAAACTTCGAAGTTGTTGAAAAATGGATTTTAAAAATTATAATTGACACACCTCGTGATTATCCTAGTGATGATTTATACAGTGAATGTCAGATATTGGATATCCGACAACTATTTCTCATGACGCTAATTCAATTTCATCACAAAAATATTCCAAACAGTCAATCCATAGAAAACAATTATACCACAAGATACAAGAAAAATAAATAAAAGTTCCTAGAATCCATGAAGCTATTGGACAAAAAAGTCCTTCTTTCCTTGCACCAAAGATATATAGTGCAATACCAAAAGATTTCATTCGTTTTCGCTCTTCAAGTCGAAAATAAAAAAGTGGATTTTGCATATGCCGCGAAAAACTACGCATAATCTTTTAATTTGCAAATCATATGATCTTCATCATAACCTAATAAATTCAAACTGTAAAGCTGAGTAATAAAAAAAAAATAAAGCTGAATACAATACTAAACTCCAGAATAAATATTGTAAAATTTCCCACTCACAGGTTTTATCCTCTGTGGGGCGTGCATATATTTATTAGAAAACGTCTGAAAAGACCAACTTTCTAATTTGTTATACAGCTTTATAAGTGAAATGTGTTTTAATATGTCTATGTGTTTATACACTCAATCGTAATCTATTGTGTTATCTTATTCTTGTAGAATGACCTTAGAAATATTCTATTATCTATAACTCTCTCACTAGTTTTAGTTTAGATCTTTATTATTCTTTTTTCATGAATCACAAAATCTCAAACCCTTAACCCTTAGTATAATAATAACTGAAACTGTCAGCTTCTGTGGTTATCTCTTTTATTCATGTACTTATTCTTCTATGGTTCATCTTCTTTATTGATATGTTTTGTATTTTTTTATGAATAAACTTTATTATTGGTTAACTGTTAAGCTGGATAATAAGAAAAAATGTAAAGCTGAATACAATACTACACTCAAAAAATAATATTGTAAAATTCCTCACGCATAGGTTTTATCTTCTGTGGGGCGTGCATATATTTGTTAGAAAACGTCTGAAGAGACCAACTTTGTAATTTGTTATACAGCTTTATAAGTGCAATTTTTTTAATATGTCTATGTGATTATACACTTGAAGAATGTATTCTATTATCTATTACTCTCTTACTAGTTTCAGTTAAGGTCTTTATTATTTTTTTTTCACAAATCACACAATCTCAAACGTTTAACCCTTAGTATGATATTAACCACCCACAAGCTAAAACTGTCAGCTTCTTTGGTTATCTCGTTTATTCATATACTTGTTCTTTTACGGTTCATCTTTTCTAATGATATTATGTATTTTTTTTGGTTAATAAACTTCATTATTATTATTATATTTGAGAAAGCCCCAACAATAAAAACATATTTCACGATTGTAGAACCATTAATTATATAGTAAAACTGGGACAATATCTCATAACTTGGCAACACCGCAAGGATTTTTTTTAACCAATAGATTCCTTCAGAATTTAACAAAATTCTAATTTGAGCACTAAGTTAATGAATATATCGCGAAAACACTAGAATGGTGAAACCTTGATACTACTGCCTGGAAAAAATGTTTTGAAATCCAAATAAATGAAAAAATAAAAAATAGTAAATCATTTCAAATACCTGAGAATTTGAAAGGAGTAGATGAAATGAACAATTTGTTCATCAACTCAGTTCCCCAACGAGAACCCCCAGGTGAACTGAATAATTTTTACAAGAATAATTGCTTTATTCAGTTTGACCCAAGTGAATGAATTATTCGTGTATGAAACCATATGTAATATTAAAACTAATGCTAAAAGAATTGATGACCTAAATTTAAATCTTATTAAACTATGTTGTCCCCATATAATACCATATATAACCCATATAATAAATTTTTGTTTGCTAAATGGTGTTGTACCTGAAGTTTGGAAGATAGCAGTGGTACAGATTTTACCGAAGAAATCAGATTCAGTGGAATATAAAGATCTTCGTTCTATAAGCATACTGCGGAAGTTTTGGAAAGAGCGATTGAAATAGAATTGAAAAATCATCCCGAACACCATTCTCTACTACCTAAAATTCAGTCGGGCTTTCGATGCTCTCCTCCAAATTGTGGATGATATCCTCAGAGCAAGAGACCAAGGAAAGCATACCATTTTAATCCTTCTGGACTTCAGTCGTGCATTTGACACTTTAAATCACGAGTTGGTTCTTGCCAGTTTGCACTACTTGGGACTCTCAGAATCTGCTATTACATTATTCGAAAACTATTTGCATGCACGCAAACAAAAAGTCTGTATTGATAACTTGCTCTCTGCGAGTGTAAATTCGAAATCGTGAGTACCACAAGGGTCTATATTAGGACCACTTCTATTTTCTATTTACACATCAACAATTCTGAAATCGCTTGAACACTGCTCTATGCATTGTTATGCCGACGATACACAAAATTTTGACTCGAACGACTTAGAAATAGCCAGTGATATCATCAATAAAGATCTTCAAAAATTCATACAGAAGCACTGTCTGTACATCAATCCTAATAAGTCTAATATGAGGTTTTTTGGGCCAAAAACTATTCTATCTCAGCACGATATCAATATATATATATATATATATATATATATATATATATATATATATTAATGACGAACCACTTGCTGTTTTGGAACACACAAGAAATCTGGGTGTGGAAATAGACTGTGACCTAAGATTTGAAAAACATATCAATAAACTCATTCAGAGAGCTAATATATCTCTGAAGACCTTGTATGGTTCAAGGCACTGTCTATCATCCAATATGAAATTACTATTATGTGAATCGATAGTATTATCAATTTTTGAATCTGCTGATTCTGTATATGGCCATAATATCACTCAAAAATACAGCTCAAAAATACAAAAAGTACAAAACTCCTGCTTGAGATTGGTATACTTATGGAGTGCGCAGGCGTGAAAAGATTTCTTATAAACTAATACAAGGTGGTTGGTTGAATATGGAAAGAAGAAAATTTTTCCATTCTGCATGTCTTTTCCATAAAGTAATTTTTAATAAAAAAACATGTTATCTACATCGAAAGATAACTTTTCGCTCAGACGTCCACAATTTGAATATGAGATTCAGAGAAACACTAACACCTCCAAAATTCAAAAGTGAACTTTTTAAACGCTCATACTCCTACCAAGTATGTAGGATATACAACTCTCTGCCAGCAGAACTAAAAAATCTCTCACTAGAAAATTTCAAGTTTAAACTGAAAAAATATATCTTTTCCCATCGATGAATCAACATATGTGCTAGTACATCTGTTTTGTACCGAATATTTCATAGTAGGAAGGTTTCAACAACGATCAAATAACTTTTGACTTTTTTATTTATTTTTGCTTCCCTCTCATCTCGTTTTGACAAATGCAGCATCGGCAGGGTTGAGTGGAAGAACAATTTAGTGGAGATTTCGATCTCCAAATAAATTGAACTTCGCCCTATTCTTTCTTGTTGAATGTATAGTGTATTGAATGTACTTTAAACAGCTGGAAGAATTAAAGACGTTTATTATTATTACTTTTATTAAATATCCTGCTTTCCATGTGTAGGGAAAAAATCCACGGTCCATAGCATATAAATATTGACTTGTATTCTCGATTATTCCTTATTTTGGGAATGAATGGCATTATGTATAAGATATCACGTCGGGGAAAACACCCATTTCTCAAGTTCGTATTTATGTTTGGGGTATTTGACATTATCAATATGAGATTCTTAGAATGCGAGCACATTTTCAGTTTTCTGGTTAGACATGCAATTATCCCGCAATATTATCAGTGAGAAAATAAACTTCATAACATTCGTTCCCAGCAAACATGTTACGCGTTGGCCTCTAGAGGCACTTCAAAAACAGCCGACAGACAACATAAACGGGCCATAATCATGATACGTCGTCGGCCCGGCTAGCCCGTGTCGCGACGGCCATCAGTAGGCCTCCAGACTACCACCCGCTTTACTACATAGTGGGACTTCAGCGGATAGACTGAGTTAAGATGAACTGATATTGCATGCTACAGATTATGGTGCGATTGCTCCTACTAGTCAACCGCGTCATTCTACTGTTGGGATTTCATCAATGATCTATACACAGGGGCGTCCAATTCAAAATGCAGTACATGGAAGTATAGGGTATATTGTAAGGCAACGAGCCTGAAGACGGTTTCAATGACAATAAAATGGCCCATATAAGCGCCTAAGAACAATATAGCATTATATTTTCGAAAACAGTGAAACTTCAATGAAGATAGGTCATTATATTATACACAATAAATTCACCAAACATTAAGAATCGACTGATTCATGGACTAGACAATTCGCTGTTTTCACTGAAGCCACTAATTGTAGAGGATTTCCGAAACTGTAGAGCCAGATTGTTCCTATTCACCTAAACAGACAATTTTTTCTCCATTTCAACCATTTTTATTGTATCTCAAATGGCTTCCAAGATACTCATCCATATTTCCCAGATATTGCATTTTAAACTGTCCTGGAAAGATATTTCACCGAATAGATAGAATAACAACACACAAATCTGAAAAAATTCTCGCCACTGTGATTATTTTTCATGACCATATACCATAATGACCAGACAAAATAGAAAATACCCGATTTGACATCCTACATCCTTCACGAAATCAGCAGTAGGGCCAACTGCCAACGTGATATTCAGTGATGCCAATGTTGCAATTTCATTACAGAGGTTGCAGCGGTGCGGCGCGTAATGCCATATACTGTGTCAAAACGACATCGGCGCAATCATCGCAAATCTTTAACGGGTAATTTCTGGCTAAATTCAAAACATCCATAATAAATATGCGTATGTTCAGCCAAAGCGGCAAAACTGATATCATTCCAATTATTCACCGACATCGTCTATTTACCGCTCATTCGTGTTTTCTGGGATTATCTCCTTTAAAGTTTTTAAATGGTTATAATTGTAGAACCCCTATTACACTATACCTTTTTCGTGCCTATTTGTCTGCCTGACTGCCGGTGGATAAAATTTTAAACAAATTCGCGTGCGCGCGAGACTATTTTGCTGATTGTTTCAGGCATGGTACAGATGACTGGTTTTATTTTTCCCCCTGAATCAAGTGGATTTCAAGGACGTTTGTGGAAATGTCAGGTTTGCCAAAACAGTAACCATCTATTGCACTTGACATAACCAACAAATAAATGAAATTAATCACATAGTTTTCGTTTGGTTCAGTATGACAGAAAAGAAGAAAAAAAGCTAGTACCGGGTGAGGAAAAAGTTGCAACAAATAGTCCAGGTATACTAACTTACTTAATCATTTAAGGTAAATGTCAATTTTCCTTAGATTTGCAGCTCTGAAATTAGCGCCAATCACCAAAAAGGCACGGTGTAATAGTGCCAGTTATTTGGAGGAATTTAGCCAACAAATAGCCATGAAAATAAGCACAAAAATAGACACGAAAAAGGCATAGTGTAATGAGGGTTTAATAATATTGAATAGAATTTGCATTTTCTTTGAATGTGTATTATTCACTAGATTCTTAATATGCGGGAATGAAAGCTACTTTTAGTGTTAGTGACATTATTTATAACGAAATACTTTCAATTAATTATTTCGTCTTGTATAGTGGGTGATAAAACTGATATTATTTTGATTTTTCTTTCAGTACTTGGGAAAATGGTACGAGCAAGAAAAATACCCGTTCATGCCCGAAGTAGGAGGAAAATGTATATCTGCGGAATATTCTGCGAATCCCAATGGAACTGTGAGAGTATTGAACAAACAAATAAATGCCTTGTGAGTAAAGATCATGATGATTCAACAAATATTGATTCCGTTTTTTCAGCGGAAAACCAAGTTCCATCGAAGGAAATGCCCGTTTGGATTCAGACAATGGTGAAGCCAAGTTGTTGGTATCATTTCCCTCAGTCCCATGTAAGTAAAAGTTAGCGAAAAACTATTGGGGTTTTATTCATCAGTTTGACCTGCCCATGAGCTCCAGTCAATATAAATTGGTCCCTAGATTTTCGCATATTTTTTACTTTCCGGTCACTTCCGGTTTTACCGGAAATGGCCCCGGTTTTGAATTTTTAGATGGGACAACCTATATGTTGTAACATTTTTGGATTTCTAAGACAATTATGGATCAGAATGTGACATTTTGAAAAGTTTTTACGCCTACTTAATTTTTTTAGAGTCACTCTTAATATTGCATCTAGGTGGCCATGATCGGACGAACTAATCTGAGGACCTCAGGTGATGTCAGAAAATTACAATCGCAAAGTTTCAGTGACTAGTATGATAGATAGAAATGAGACAAGTTGGCAAAATCACATTGTCGTGCCTAACTATTATTTTTCAAATGGCGACCATTTTTTGACAAGCACTTTCCAAAAAAAAATTTTTTGACGAATCTGACGATACTAATTCATTTGCGATTGGATTGAAAATAAGAACATGAATTGAATATTACTGAGGAAAATACTGGATAATGATTCATTTACTTTTGTCAAGTGTGTCATGGATAGCCACGGTGCATAATATTTTGCAGTTATTTTCATCAAGTCTTCTTTGGAAAACAAAACACTCACTTGGGTAATGATAGTGTCATAAGCTTTATGAGCAGACAGTAAAAGTTTCTCGATTTTCGTTAGATTTCAGTTGAATTTTTCTTCAGAATAATGTATACTCAAAGTGAAAAAGTGGATATGTTATTAATATTTGAAGAATGTCATAGAAATTCAAGTAATGCTGCTGAGTTGTATGCTCAGAGATATCCCAATCGGCAACATCCAGCCCATCAGTATTTTCCGTATGTTGAGAATCGCTTTAGGCAAGAAGGAAATCGGGAGGCGAAACAGAGGTTTATCATAAATGGAGAGACTGAAATTAATGTTTCTGCTATTGTTGAGGTTGATAAAACGGTTTCTTCAAGATAAGTTAGTCAAGAAATGCAGATAAGTCATGAATCAGCACAAAAAATACTGCAAAAGCACGGATATCGAGCATTTGAATATCAGTTCCATCAACATTTGTACGCTGACGATGGCGATAGGTGGGTAGTGTTTTGTGATTAGCTGCTTCAAAATCATAGAGTTAATCCAAATTTTATCAACTGTATTCTATTTTCCGACGAATCACGATTAATGAATGATGGAATGTTCAATTAGCAAAATACTTAGTACTGGGCCCAACAAAATCAACATGCGATGAGAGAGGGCAATTTTCAAGAAAGGTTTGGCGTCAATGTCTGGGCTGGTATTGTTGGAAACAGAATAATTGGCCAATATTGTTCCAAGGTCAGTTAACAGGTGTTAGGTACTTAGGTTTTCTTCAAAATGAAATCGAGGATCATCTACCTTTAGCAGTTTTACGGCGAATTTACTTCCATCAAGATGGAGCACCCCCTCATAATACCAGAGAAGTTCTTAATTACTTAATAGAGCTTTTTAGTGATCAAGTTATTGCAACCAATGGTCCAGTACGGTTGCCTGCCCGCTCACCGGATCTCACCATATTGCACCTAATGCATAAATCTCACACAACCCACCTGATCAATTATTTCATAAACCCTTCCTTTGTGGAAAATATATCTATGCTCACTTCTCCTTCTGATCTGAGCGAAATTGGTATCTTACCGTGCAGGTTTCTCAAAAAGCTCATGTGCTCATTGCTAGGGATATCCAATGTCACCACAAGAGTATCTCAAGGTAGTATTTCCGGCACGCCATTTTTCATAACTTATACTGCTGATTTTTCGTCGATATTATGACGAACATAAGTACGCCCCTGAATAACGAAGTGACCGTTGACCTAGATTCCAACTCAAGACAGAGAAATAATCATTAATACACTTGTTTTGCAGGAAACAATTCATATGAGTCTAATTTGGAGGGGATTCAACACAAATACAAAGATTTTTCGCGAGGTATAGCTTTCTGTCAGAGGATGCTGAGAAAATATGCACAAGATCCTCTTTTTTGAAAATTGTATTAACTGATACCATGTTTTACTTGAGAGATGAACAATACATTTTCACAACCATATTCAGGCCGGTGGAAACCTGTTAACTTTTTTGAGCCAAGATAAATTATCGAACGTAATCGCCCAATAACACTATTCAGAATTCATGTAAAACGAATTGATGTATTTACGTGATGATGTACCCTATGCAGAAATGTGGCATATGGTACATGCACGATCGGGTTCCAGCAAATTTCAGAATTGTTGTACGACAATACCAAGACGTGATGTACCCTAATCAATTGGAACGTGGCCACCTCGATCCCCTGATCTCAGATAGGTAGATAGATAAAATGAGAGTATGTGGGCTGTCAGAACCATCAACCGTTATGCACCCACCGCTGCTGGGAATCGGTTCAGCTTTGAAGGTAGTGGGTAAACATCGTTAGTAATATCGATACACATCGCTGGTGGCTAACATCAAAAGCTATCGATAGTTTCTAAAACTATCGATGGTGTAGCCATTTTCTATAAGTTCTACAATTATGCTGACTTTCCGCTAGGAGAAATAGGCTAGCGGATTTTCTGTATTACGATCCTACCAAACTTTACTAATGAAATATAGAAAATGCGCTTGTCTATTTTCCGCTCAGTGGAAATCCGTCTTCAAAGTAGTATAAATTAGACGCCAACTGTCCCGTCAACAACAGTCACAAGTGTCAAACTGTCATTTTATGAATTTACCATTTAATCAGTTGTTGTTGTTTATAGGGAACACGCGTGATTTTATTTCATTTTTTATTTGCATCATTTCGGTCTTCAAAAATTACACTTTGTCAATATAATTTCTCAAATCCCAGTTGAATAACTTCCTTCAAAACACTAGCGCCAATTGTGGTTGTTTCAGGAATATTGATAGACAATACTATTTGTCACAACCAAACATAAACTCAACCTCACTTTTAATGTGATGTTTCAATAACAATGGAGAATACTCTGATAATAAAAATATCAGTGTAACATATAAACGAAGACAGATGAAATTATAGTTGACAGTTCGAAGCAACTACCGGTAAAAGTTTGAACTGTGTGAAGTAACGATGCATACGTTCATCAGAGGCGCTAGGGGTAAGTTTTTGAATGTGATGAAAAAACTGACTATTTCAATTTTGAATTATGAAAAACATTTCATTTTTTTAGTTTATAATCTTTACGTTCAAATCAAACTATTTCAGAAAAGGGGCACATGTGTGTCCCCTATTTCTAAGTTATAATTTTAATTCATAATTTTTTAAAATATCGATAGTACCATCGATATTATCGATTGTTGTGTCTCCACTATCGGAAACTATCGATGGTCAATGACTATCGATGTTTACCCATCACTATTTGAAGGTATCCTATTTCGCGAGCGAAGGACATCCTTCTAACCGATACCTTTCTCACACTCTCCGGGTTCAGAGCGCTTTCCGTATAATTGATTTGACTGCGAAAGTAATGCTTTGTGACGACTTTTACAAATTAACTACCCCCTTCTGTTATGCCCAGACTACAGGGTGTTATGAACTAACACACCACACCTGTAATACCAGACATTATCCGTTAGATTGGGAAAAACAGTATTAAAAGCATCGACTATCTGAATAGAGTCGAACCGGAGATGATATATGGAGCGGTCGACATATACCAATCTCATTTCTTCCAACACCGGACCGTGGGTTGTTTATCCAGGAAGTACGTACCTTTCGGAAGGATTCGGAAAACAATACTTAAACAAGAAAGATAATAATGCACTCATAAAATGTTAAGAATGTACATATATATTTAGTAAATAAACACAATTATTTCATTCGTTCTATAGACGAATAACATGAAACAATATTCATACAGCAAAAAAGAGTGTAGCTTATGGGCAGTTAATTTCATAGTTGGCTACAAAATCGAAATTGATTTACCAAAAAACAATCTTGACATCAATTAACACAAACGACTATAAATAATTCTCTTTTGAGATCTTTGTTAACTTGAAACTATGGAGATACTTTTACAGACACATGCACATTACAAAGGGTTGGGTTTGACATAAACATAAATACAGAAAACAAAACATTGGACTCACCCTGTTTCACACTTATTCACTGGAGTAGGTTTTTAAACGACAATTAGTTTTGATTTTATTATTATTTCGATTAATTCCGCGTCAATTGGTTATTTTATTTTAGTCGCCCGGTATATTAGTATAGCGCGATATGGCTATAGTTTTTCTAAGAGATCATGAACTATGGATTTGCGGTTTTCCCTTGACTTATCTCGATTCGGGAAGCGGTGACAAAAATAGGTAATTTTTGGAAAACTCTACTGTTCACTCGTGCTTTCACTTGAAGCGTTCAATACTTGTTTTGACTTAGTTTGCAGTTGCTTAGTTTAATGTTTTCTGAAGTTCACTACATTGATTGGAAACGCTTCTCATCATTATTGTACGATACTGTGATTCGATGGACTTCTGTACCTCACTTTTGAGAGGAACATATTACCGGAGTAACGACTATGATACTTGGCTACTGTTCTAAGACTGATTATTTTGATATGGAAACTCGCGCTTTTTATACTATTCAACCTTAGCTCGCGTCATACGTTATTTTCATCCCCATACCCGTTATCTTCAACTGGTCATAATAATTAATAAATGATGGGTTTGTTTTGTTTCTGTCATCAAAAAAATATATGAAACATAATTTTATGCCTTTTCGAGGAAGAGTTATATTTAATGGCTGTCATACTTGGTGAATTTATAGCGCGTTCTGTCGGTACAATTGCAATAAAACCGTTCCATGATAACCCATATCGCGAGGCGATATCAACAAATTAGAATTAATACTCTTGCTTACCATCGTTAATTTTTCCTAGATGAGTTATTTATGAATCCGGTGTACAAGGGTTATTTCTTGATAATTATTTTTAAGTGCATTTTAATTGTCTTCCAATAACAACGTATGGTTTAACGAGCGTATGCTTATCAGCTCTTTTAGTCAAGCATGTGAAACCTTTTGAACTTTTCTGGTTATCAAGTTCTCATTTAAGAATATTACGTTGTTTTGTAGGAAAGAAAGTTTTTCTGTAATAACAGGGCTTAACACTTCAACACAGGCAGACGTAGCTCTCAACCTTCCGGGATTCCTTTTTTTTTAAATTTCCATTTTTAACTTTTTAGTTCTGTTTTTATTAACAACTAATAAAAGCTTGTTTTCAAAATATTTTTTTCGTTCATTTATTTCAATTTTTTCAGTATTCATGATGTTAAATAACTAGTTTAGCAATTTATATCTAATTTATTTTTGCATTCAATATGAAATCATAATCTCCGACCCCGAAAACCCCTAAATACCAATTTTGAATGGATAGAACCATGATCACAAAAATTTTCCGCCATATTGAAACCGCCATTTTGTTTTTCTTTCCAACAAAAATTTCATAATGCATTGTCACCGGACGATTAGAAGTGGGTCAAATTTAGCTTGCAAGTTTGTTTACAGACAGACAGACAGACAGACACCGGGACAGGTAAAACTGAAAAAAAATCTTCGACCACAAAAACCCCCACATACCAATTATGAATAGAATCGTACCATAATCACATAACTCGTCAGACATTTTGGAGCCAATATATTGAATTCTTGAATTTTAAAAAATAATCTCCGACCCCGAAAACTCCTAGATACCAGTTTTGAATAGAATCGGACCATAATCACAAAAATTGTCCGCCATATTGGTACCGCCATTTTGTTTTTTTCCTAACAAAAATTTCATAACAGATTGTCACCAGGATTATGTACACCTGCCAAATTTCAAATCAATCAGACAATTAGAAGTGGGTAAAATTTTACTTGCAAGATTTCATTACAGACCTACACCGGAACAGGTGAAACTGAATTTTTTATTTTTTTTTTTATTTTTTATTTATTTATTTATTTAGTAACAGCAATATATTTTACATGATAATATCTCTTAACAACCACATATATATTGATATAAACTAAATAAATTATATTCGGTGCACGATGGTATTCTGAATACTGTGTGTGCACCCACTTACATTATCACATTCAATTTTATTTTAGGGTACAACATTTAGCAATTTACTTAACTAACTTAAATTAATACTTTAGGAACATTCCTAAGATATGAAAAGAAAAAATATCATTCTGAGGTAACAATCACAAAAACATGTTTTTATTTTTATTTCCTCCATCAAAGCATGAAGGTTACACTGTACTTAGTCTCAATTATCCATTGTACAATTTCCTTTTTTACTTTATGGTATGGTCTATTTCTTATAGCATGGACTATTGTAAATCTTTGGACCTATGTAATAAATATGCTTTTGACATAATGTATGTTTAGGATTGCACAGAAAGAGATTATTATTAGCTGCATTTCTTGTATTTACACCATGTTTTAAATCCCCCCCCTAGGGTATGTGTTTTTTAGCATGAATCTAATAACTGATTTTACATACAATTGATTAGGACATAACAGTTTGCTATCTATATATACAGATTCTGTAGGATATCTTTTCTTCTTAAAGAGCATTATCTTTATAATCCACTTTTGCGCATTTATGAGCTTAGACATAATTGTTGTTCCTGTACTCCCCCAGACTACAATACCATAATTTATTATTGACTCTATTAGTGAAAAATAGACCATTTTTAAAGATGAAAACGATAAAATGTTTCTTAACTCATAGAATTTATAAATAAGTTTTCTAATTTTACCAGTTACATATTGAATATGTTCCTTCCAACTAAGGTTTTCATCTATGATTACTCCCAGGTATTTTATCGAGGATTTTCTCTCAATCCCATTATCACATTTACATCGTAATTCTAGATCACATTGAGAATTATGCAATTTTAGGTTATAAAAATTCGGCTTTACTCGAGAGGAAAGTGAAAAAGTTAAAAACTTAGTTTTTTCTATATTAAGAGTGTAACGTAAATAAACTTAACTTGGTTTTACTAATTTATTTAACACTTAAATATACAACTTAATTTATATTACTACACTCTATAGCTCGATCGTATAGGCTCGTTCAGACTGTGTACTCCCTCTTGAGGGCTGTCTATTTATCTCCGATACAGCATTCTCGATGTTTCGAATTCGGACGGTTGGCGACGGCATGTTCCAATTGTTTCCAATATTGACCGTTGTTTTCCCGGAAGAGCGACTGGATGGTTCTCGAATATCTCCGGGGATGATCTCATCGCTGTCGATGGCAACGTGTGAGGCGACAGGGCCGGCCTAGGTTCGTTACATTGCCCCCTTCTTAAAGACATTTCGTCCCGAAATTTCATCCTTGGAGTGTGACGATATCTGCATGACTCCCCATATCTGCACCGTGAAGTTCGATGGAAGTAACACTCCACGGTCTTCATGATCGGTCGTGGAAGAGGGTTACAGCAAACCAAAATCCTGACGCCGCTGGATCTGAATATCGCCTCCAGCATACTTCTTATGACTCTCCAGTCCAACCCATCAATACCACAGGATAGTTTTGGAATTGCTAGATCCGCCAGATTCTGGTCCACCATAGTATCTCTTAGTTTGGTGAGACTCTTCCAGACATCTTCATAGGACGGTTTATCTTGGGAATGCCTCTTGGTAACTAGGTAGTAGATGTTTCTCTGGCCTTTCTTCAACTGTAGCACCCCCCCAACTTCTGGATTCTGCTCCCGCAGTGTTTGGAGTTGACCAAATTTCTTGAGAACACTACGGCGATGCCCTGGACATTCGAAGATCTTCTGCCACACAGTGCGCTAGTGCGTAGTCAGCAGGCACCTCGAAAGGTCTCGTGACTCCTCTCTAGTAACCCCATGTAGAACTTTCTGCCCGTTTGAATACAAGGACATAAACTTCTCGAACGTCATATCATCCTCCGGTGGCTGGGGTGCGAACTTGGTCATGGTTTCCAGCGTAAGGGCCAACCTGTTGCAATGGACGACCCTTGGTTTCCCTCGGGTGGCTTATGGATTCGGTACACAAGGTCGTTTATCCTTTTCACGATTTTATACGGGCCTTCCACGAGTTCCGCAACTTTGGTGATAGTCCACGACGACGTTTGGGGTTGTACAGCCAAACCAGGTCATCAACCTTAAATCCTCCAGCGTCGGCCTTGATGTCATAGGTCTTCTTCATTTTATCGCTGGCACTCTGGATGTTCAACCGGACTCGTTCGTGGATGTCGTCCATTCTCTGCCGAAGTTTGCTGACGTAGTCCTCTCCCGCAGTGTCTTGTCCTGGCGGTATCCCAAACTTCAGGTCACAAGGCAGTAGCAGTTCTCGGCCCATTATAATACTAGCAGGAGTTTGACCGGTTGACTCGTGTACTGCGGATCGATAGGCCATCAGGAACAAATGAATATACTGGTCCCAGTCTCTTTGATGGTCAGAGACAACCTTGGACAAGTGGCGGTTGATCGTCCTGTTCATCCGTTCCACCATTCCATCGGACTGCGGATGTAGGGCCGTGGTTCTTGTCTTGCGGATGTTCAGCAGTAGACATATTTCTTGGAAAAGGTTGGATTCGAAATTTCTGCCTTGATCCGAGTGCAGCTCCATTGGAATACCGAATCGACATATCCATTCTTTCACCAAGACGTCGGCGACGGTGATGGCTTCCTGGTTGGGCAGGGCATAGGCTTCCGCCCACTTACTGAAGTAGTCCATTGCCACAAGGATGTATTTATTCCCGTGGTCGGATACGGGAAACGGGCCGGCGATGTCAATGGCGATTCTCTCGAACGGGCTGCCTACGTTGTACTGACGCATCGGGGCCTTGGGTCGTATTCGAGGTCCATTGCTAGCAGCACATACAGCGCACTTTCTGCACCAGTCCTGGACGTCAGCTTGACAATTGGCCCAGTAAAACCGCTGCCTCACTTTCTGCAGGGTCTTCGTCACTCCCAGATGTCCTCCGGCGACTCCATCATGGATTTCCCGCAGCACTTCCTCTCTTCTGTTCCTGGGAACAATGATTTGGCGTCTGTCTTCCCACCAATATCGGCCTCCAACACACGTTTCAGGATCCCATTGTCCAGAATAAGAGAGTTCCATTGTGCCCAATAGGACTTAACAGCCGGCGAGTAACCTGCGACTTCCTGCCATGATGGTCTTCGATTGCCCTTCTTCCAGCTGACGACTAAGCCAAGGTCGGGGTCTCTCTCTTGGTCTTTCTGGATCTTGCTGTCATTCCAGTTGTCATCCATTGCCGCGGTTCTACAAAGTGTTGCTTCTTTCTCTTCTGCTCGTCGGCAATGTGAGCAATCATCTGGACATGGTCTTCGCGACAAGGCATCTGCATTCTTATGGCTAGTTCCGGCTCGATGTTCGATCTCGAAATCGAATTCTTGGAGTCTCTCGATCCAACGTGCTACTTGACCCTCAGGATTTTTGAACTGTAAGAGCCATTTGAGAGCCGCATGGTCAGTTCTCAACAGGAATCTTCTTCCATACACGTACTTGTAGAAGTGTTCCCTCCTTTACAACAGCTAACAGCTCTCGCCTGGTGACACAGTAATTGCGCTCTGGTTTGCTAAGCGTCTTGCTGAAATAACCAATGACCTTCTCCTGTCCCTCCTGGATCTGAGATAGGACAGCTCCAAGTCCACGTTGCTGGCGTCCGTATCCAAAATGAATTTCCTTTGGGTAGGGGATAGCTCAGGTATAGGTGCGTTGATCAAAGCTCCTTTCAGCTTCCTGAATGAGTCTTGACATTCTTCGGACCACTGGAACTTTGTTTGGCCTTCCGTGAGCTTGGTCAGTGGTTTAGCGATGTTGGCGAATCCCAGAACATATCGGCGATAGTATGTGCATAAACCAAGGAAACTTCGAAGTTGGTGAATGTCTTTTGGGATGGGCCAATCCTTAACAGCTTTGATCTTCTGGTCGTCCACTGCTACTCCTTCCCCAGAGACAACGTGGCCGAGGTATCGTACTTCTTTTGGAACAGATGGCATTTCTTAGGGCTCAGCTTCAATCCGGAGTTCCTCAGTCGCAGGAATACTTCCTCCAAGTTTTCACGTGGTCCTCAAACGATCTGCCGACCACAATTATGTCGTCGAGATACACTGACACGTGTTCCATGAGAGTCCCTTCAGTACTGTTTCCATCAATCTTTCGAATGTGGCGGGAGCATTACAGAGCCCGAATGGCATAACGGTGAACTGCCACAATCCTGAGCCGATGGTAAAGCAGTCTTTCTCGATCTTCCTGAGCCAGTTCTACTTGCCAGTATCCACTCTTCAGATCAAGGGTCGAGAAAATCGTGGAACCAGCCAACGTGTCTAGGGTGTCATCTATTCTCGGAGAGGGTAACTGTCCTTCTTCGTGACATTATTAAGTTGGCGATAGTCTACACAAAGCGTGTCAATCCGTCCTTTTTCTTCACCAGTACGACTGGAGAGGACCAGGGACTGTCAGATGGTTCGATAACTCCTTCTTTTCCCATATCGCTGACTATTTTGTCAGCCTCTTCCTTCTTGGCAAGAGGAAGTCTTCTTGCTGATTGCCGGATCGGTCGGGCACCCCAGTATCAATCTTGTGCTGGACCACATTAGTTCGACCTCCTTTTCCTTGTCCGGTATCGAAGATGTCTTGGTACTTTTGACTAAATCTCTTAGTTTGGGCTGTTGAGCTGGTTTTATATCTTTGGAAGAGATGGCAACTAATTTTTCTTGTTCTGTGGGCAGGTTGTTGGGTTGGCTAATCGTACCTCGTACGCCCGGATCACAGATGAAACTGACGAGCAGTGCCCTAAAATTGTTCCTTTCTTTAAGGTCACTGGAAAGTAATTGACATTCATGACCCTTACCGGTACAAATTTTTCAGCACGTAACAGGGGTTTTCCCTAGGGCAATCCCTCGTCAATTTTCTCATCATGAAGTTTGGGCTCGAACATCATCACGTCTCCACTGCTCGCACTCCCGTCCAGGCGAGCCTCCAGGATGGTTTCAGCCCTCTCAGGTACGCTTACATCTTCAGCCAACAGCACACGGATCAACTCTTCACTTCTCCATGAAGTACCAGCTCTTCTCCGTTGACACGTAGGACGCCGTCTTTGAAATCAATTCAAACCCTCTGGAATTCATGATGTCCATTCCGATGATTGCATCGTCTTCGATGTCCGCTACAAGTGCCTGATGTTTCACTTTAGTGCTGCCCAAAATTATTTCAATCGGTAGCTCGCCATATACAGTAGCTGGCTCCCTGTTGCTGTGCGTAGCTTCCAAGTTGTCGTTCAATTCGTTCCGGTGTTCTGGCAAAGGAAGGTCGAGAATTGTCCTAGTCGCACCTGTATCTAGCAGCATGGTGCAAGGCTCGTTATTGATGAGACCGTCTACGAAAACACCTCTGTTCTGTCGTTTCAGGATAGCGACATATGCGTTGTTAACCGGGGCTTGCTGGACACAGGCCGACGATTGCCCTTCTCGTCGACCTTCTTTGGTTTTCCTGCATCGGAGTCGTGTTTTCGAATGTTGGACATTTGCTACGCACATGTCCAATTTTGCCACAATTCAGCATCTTATCTGTCTTTTCTCCGGCAAAACTTCCTTCATCACTTTTCTTATGGCGGCTTCAAGTCAGCATGCTCCTGTGAGTCTTCTTCAATACTTCGAACTTTACTTTGGTTGTTGCAGGATTGCTTTGCTGCCTCAAATTCCAAAGCGCTGCCAGTGCGTCTACGGATGTGTTGGACGAGCTAGTGTCAACGCTTGTCTGGTTTCTTGGTCACGGAGTCCATCCAAGAATGCCTGAACCGCTAATCGCTCCATTACATTCTCCGGTGTGGCTGGATATGCGAGACGAACCAAGCGTGCAATGTCAGCTTCGAATTCTTGTAAGGATTCGCCCGATTTCTGGCAGCGATTTTTCAGTTGGGAGTGGTATACGTGCTCAAATGGGCGTGGCCATATCGTAATTCTAGATGTTTAATCAGCTGATCATAGTCCTCCTGTTCTTGGGCGGTGAGAGTTTGTAGAATATTTGTCGCTTCTCCACGTAATGCAAGTGTCAGTGCTACAGCTCTTTCCCCTGCATTCCATCCGTTTGCTTTGGCCGCTGCTTCAAACTGCCGGCGGTAATTTGCCCATGGAGTTTTTCCGTCGAACTGAGGCGGCTTCATGGAAAGCTTCCCTATTTCTGAAATGACCTTGACATCTTTTATACCCTCTTGAACTTTATCCACGTTCAAACTCAAGTCCAGCATTGCATTTTCGTTAACCATCTCTGTGGAGGACGCACTATTAATTTGTTTTTCCAGCTTACTGATCGTTTCCTTTATTTTGTCCATTTCTGCCTCGATTCCGTCTTTGATTTCATCGCTGATTATTTCCTTCATCTTGTCCATCTCTGCCTCGACGGTTCCTATTCTTTTTTCTAGACGATTCGCCACACCACAGAGTTCTTTTTTTAGGCCTTCTGTGTTTTCAAGGAGCTTATCTTCCAGGCTTTCTAGAAGCTTCTCTTCCAGATTTCTAGAATTTTCTTGAAGCTTCTCTTCCAGATTTCTAGAATTTTCTTGAAGCTTCTCTTCCAGATTTCTAGCATTTTCTTCCAAAGTCCTCGAATTTTGTTGCAGTTCTTCTTTCACGGATTTAGTAGTTTCTTCGAGTTTATTCATTACCAAACTCAAATCACCTCCGGGAACTTCGAATAAAAATGTTTCGGGGTCCTCACCTTCTTGTATAAGTCCTTCTGCAAGTCTTTCCTGGAGTACTTGCTTTTTACCCGTTGTTTCCAGTTCCCTTTCCTCCAATTCCTGTTTCAATTCCGCTACCTTCAAGTCCGCAAGGCGCACTTTTCTTGAACACATTTTGTCTTTGACGAGGTATCAGTCTGTTTCACACGAAAAGTTTATCAGTTTGTTAAAAATTCACTTCGCGAATTCTTTTCCACGGGCCACCAGTCTATTGTCTGTTTCACGCGAAGAGTGTATCAGTTTATATTCCCACGCACAATTGTCCACTTCGCGAAAACCGGGCCACTGTCTATTTTCTGTTTCACGCGAACAGTGTATCAGTTTATATTCCCACGCACAATTGTCCACTTCGCGAAAACCGGGCCACTGTCTATTTTGGGCGTACAGAAAGGTCTATCAATTTATTTTTCTGACTATCCACTCCACGATCACTTGTTTATTTTCAAAATCTCACTTCCGACACCAATTGTAACGTAAATAAACTTAACTTGGTTTTACTAATTTATTTAACACTTAAATATACAACTTAATTTATATTACTACACTCTATAGCTCGATCGTATAGGCTCGTTCAGACTGTGTACTCCTCTTGAGGGCTGTCTATTTATCTCCGATACAGCATTCTCGATGTTTACTTATTTTTCACGGTAAGGACTGGATGGTTCTCGAATATTCTCGATGTTTCGAATTCGGCGGTTGGCGACGGCATGTTCCAATTGTTTCCAATATTGACCGTTGTTTTCCCGGAAGAGCGACTGGATGGTTCTCGAATATCTCCGGGGATGATCTCATCGCTGTCGATGGCAACGTGTGAGGCGACAGGGCCGGCCTAGGTTCGTTACAAGAGAAAGTAAACTGCAGTCCAGCCATTTTTTAATTTTGTGCAATGCTAGTTCACCATTTATTTTTGTTTCCCAGTCTTCCCCACATACTATTACTGCAGAGTCATCTGCAAAACAGAAAATCCCATCCAATTCATACATAAGACCATTTATATAAACATTAAACAGTAGTGTCGAGAGCACTGTACCCTGCGGCACACCAAATTCCATCTCTAGTTTGTCACTCTCCTCACCTGAGATGATTACACTCTGATTTCTTTTAGATAAGTATGATTTAACCAGGCTATTTGGTATACCTCTAATTCCTACCCGTTCCAAACGTTCCAACAGAATATGGTGCGCCACCGTGTCAAATGCCTTCTGCAGATCAAGGAATATACCTATCACTTTTTTACCCTCATCTAATTTTTTTAGGATTCTCTCTGTGACCCTGCAAAGAGCATTTTCGGTACTGTTGTTCTCTCTGAAGGCAAATTGATTGGGGTGCAATATTTTATTCTTTTCCAGATAGATTAATATCTTGTGCCTTAAACACTTTTCTATTATTTTACTTATAGAACTTGTTAGAGCAATAGGCCTATAATTATTTGTTGATTTCCTGTCTCCCTGTTTGAACAGTGGGATAACTATTGTAGTTTTTAAAATTTCAGGAAACACTCCAGTACCAAAAACAGTATTTACTATGTGATACAATGGTTTAATTAATTGTTCTTTGAATTTTTTTATTATGTTGGAACAAATGCAGTCTTCACCACCTTCAACACCGTTTTTTAAATTTTTGATTTGCTCTAAAATTTCGTTTTCCGTGCTGGATGTTAAAAAAAAATGAATGCATTGTGCGCTGACCATCATTTCTATAGTTGCAAGCTGTTATTTTATTTGCTAGCTTTTTTCCTATGCTGGTAAAAAACGAATTGAATTCATTGGCAATTAATTTTTTGTCATTTAATTCTACGTTTCCACTATCCTTAATTGACCTTATTTCTACTTTTTCCACTCGATCATTGGTGGCTTCCTTTATTACATTCCAAAGTTTTTTTGGATCTCCGGCATTTTTTTTGGCTAATTGTTTATAGTATAAGTACTTAGCTTTTTGAATGAGTTTAGTAAGAGTTTTTCTATACTCTTTATACCTTATTAAGACGGTTACGTTATTATCACTTGAGTCACTCTAGTTTTTTTTTAAATAGAACTCGCTTATTATAAGGTAGATCTTCATTGAGGTAGATTTCCCTATCATCCCCTTCAAGGCCACATTTTCTAATTGTTGTTCCTTTTTCCTGTTTAATAGTTTTGAGAATATCCTTTTTCAGTTGTACTTTTCCAAATTTGACGAGAATCTGCCCATCATCTTTGTTTTGAAGTCTAACACAGTTCAAAATGTCGAAGCTATCCATTTTGTATCTTCATTGTTTTTGCTATCTTGATAACAATATTTTTTGTATAGAAAAACAATCGAATTAAACGGTTTTCTTCACATAAAGGATTCAATATAAAATTGAACCAGAAAATGGTAGATCTCAGGTGAAAAACAACTACTTTCCTGGCAAATACCACGCAGAACGTTGAATGATATTCACCTGAAAATCCATGCATACTTCCATATAATATCAATGGACATTGAATGCAAATATTTCTTTTTGATAAGCTCGATTATGTTCAATTTATGTCGTGTTCACCTAACAATCGCGCATACCGGTTTCAGGCTTCTTGGCCCTCATCAGTACGGAGGAGTCAACCAACCAAAGGTCCAAGAACTCTGGCTGAAGTGAGACAAACTAAACAAACCATCATCGAGCTTTAACCTAGGTACGCCGGAAAAGATAAACTTTAACTGGCGGTACCCTAGTGACGAAAGAAACACTCCGAAAATCTCCACCTCGATAGGTTTCTATATAAAGATTCCTTCTCAGTAGGAGTAGCAAGCCCGTCTAGCATATAGTGAAGATAAGTGCCATGTGAAGTGGAATGAATAGAAAAATCGAATTAAACGGTTCTTTCTGTCACTAGGTACCGCCAGTTAAAGTTTATCTTTTCCGGCGTACCTATAGGTGTTACAAGCTCGATGATGGTTTGTTTACGTTGTGTCTTCAGCCAGAGCTCTTTGGACCTTCGGCGGTTGACTACCCCCGTACTGATGAGGGCCAAAACCTGAAACCGGTATGCGTGTTAGGTGAACACGTAAAATTTAACATAAACGAGCTTATCAAAAGAAAACATTCAATGTCCATTGATATATATGGGCTGATCATATATTCAATTTTTTTCGAAATATTCATTCAATTTTTACTATGAAAAACTCGTTAATTCGATTTTTCTATTCATTCCACTTCACATGGCACTTATCTTTCACTATATGCTAGACGAACTGCCACTCCTACTGAGAAGGAATCTTTATTTGAAACCTATCGAGGTGGAGATTTTCGGAAGTTTTTTCTGTCACTAGGTACCGCCAGTTAAAGTTTTCTTTTCCGGCGTACCTATAGGTGTTACCAGCTCGATGATGGTTTGTTTACGTTGCTCACTTCAGAGTTCTTTGAGACCTTTGGCTGGTTGACTACTCCGTACTAGGAGGCCGAAGCCTGAAACCGGTATGCGATTGTTAGGTGACACGACATAAATTGAACATAATCGAGGTTATCAAGAACATTTGCATTCAATGTCCATTGATATTATATGGAAGTATGCATGGATTTTCAGGTGAATATCATTCAACGTTTTGCGTGGTATTTGCCAGAAAAGTAGTTGTTTTCACCTGAGATCTACCATTTTCTGATTCAATTTTATATTGAATCGCTTTTATGTGAAGAAAACCGTTTAATTCGATTTTCTATTCATTCCACTTACATGGCACTTATCTTTCACTATATGCTGAACGGGCTTGCCACTCCTACTGAGAGGAATCTTTTATTTAGAAACCTATCGAGGTGGGAGATTTTCGGAAGTGTTTTTCTGTCACTAGGTACCGCCAGTTAAAGTTTATCTTTTCCGGCGTACCTATAGGTATTACAACTCGATGATTGTTTGTTTACGTTGTGTCTCACTTCAGCCAGAGTTCTTTGGACCTTTGGCTGGTTGACTACCGTACTGATGAGGGGCCAGAAGCCTGAAACCGGTATGCGGATTGTTAGGTGAACACGACATAAATTGAACATAATCGAACTTATCAAGAAATTTGCATTCAATGTCCATTGATATTATATGGAAGTATGCATGGATTTTCAGGTGAATATCATTCAACGTTCTGCGTGGTATTTGCCAGGAAAGTAGTTGTTTTCACCTGAGATCTACCATTTTCTGGTTCAATTTTATATTGAATCCTTTATGTGAAGAAAACCGTTTAATTCGATTTTCTATTCATTCCACTTCACATGGCACTTATCTTTCAATTTTTTTGTGTTTGGATCCGTTTGCTTCCGGTACCCCGGCTTACTATAATGTTGCATGCTTTCTCTTTTGTTTCAATATCATCAATTTTGTTTCCAATGCTTGTATACGGTGCTTTAGGTCTTTATTTTCACTTCTAATAGCTTTAATTTCCGTCAGCAAACCATCAAATTTGGTTTCGTTCGTCAAATGAGTTTGACATGTACTGCACAGCCTCTTCGACGTCCTTCAGTTTTTCTCTCCATTTTGGTTTCCACTGGGCTGAAAAAACTGTTGGAATGACTCAAATATAAGCTCGGGCTTTTTTCTCCTCCATTTCCAGTATATCCTTGGATTTATTTCACTACTTTTCTCTGTTTTTGTATTATAACCTCACTTTTTCAATGCTTTCACAACACAAAAAATTTACCATTTACATTTTGACTTTCACTCGCGTTGCACAACTTGGGTGGTATTTGGCAGAACACTTTTGCAGTCTAGGTGAGACTAGGACTCTTTTTTACAATAATTGCACTTCTTATCAAGAGTTTTTATCAATTTTTCAGAGATCACTGTTTTGGTCATCCATAACAAGATGGACGTGAAAAACAGAATAGGAATTGATACGTAGACAATAGATAGTCGCTAAGAATCTTGTAGGTTGATGCAACTCTAAACTTTGAATTAAAAAAAATTATTGTGAAATAAAGAAATCAACAATATTGTTAATGTATTTTTTGAAAACAATCGTGTTTTTCATCAAGTTATCTATCTTTGTTTTTTTCTTTAATGGTGACAGATTTTTTGTTTTCATTTATTCATATTTCACTTCACTGAATTTTCCAATATTTGTTTCTGTGTTTCTGCAGAAAATAACTCGTATTTATTTTCATTCTTCACCTTTTTAATGTTGAGATCACTCAATATTTCCAACACATTGAAAATTTTCTAGGAAATGAGAATACAACACAATTGTGGTAAATCGAACACTAAAAGGGATTTGTGAAAAATTTAATTTTGTTACCAATTTCAAATAACATTTGTCTGTGTTTTCCTAATAACTTCTCGAAACTTACCTGTTGTTGCTATGGGCAATCATGTGTGAAATGAAAAGAATGTTTCGAAATATATGCAACGTGACCTCCCAACTAACATTATAGGGAAACTTATACCAAGCAGTGGGGTAAAACGGTTTCAAGAAGTCAGTACCCATTTCTGACCAAATATTTTACCTTCAAGGGACTAACTAGCTCCAGTTATAATTGGAGTTATAAAACCATAATTGAGACCACCAAATCTCCTTCAAAAACCGAAAACTTAATAGGCGTAGTGCGTAGTATGAAATTACTTGTTATGGACTTCAAATATACCTTCACAGCCTCATGGGTTGATAGAGTTATTTACTAGGTTAAATTTTTACCTGAAGGTAACCAACAAAATGTGTTCAAAATACTTGGAACTCGCAGGAAAAACCTTCTGGTGAATATTTACTAATTATTACCTCATGTCTGTTCATAGTCAGGGGGGAAATTGACAAGTCAGTAAACAGGTCTACTATATACTCTTCATTACACCTATTTTGGCACCGATTAAGGTAAAGGAGTTGCCTGGACATTTCATGACCAGTTTATACCTACTGCTCTACAATGAGGGAAGATTACCACAATATTTGTCTAATCAGACTAAATGTCTACAACGAAAACAAAGTTACACAAAATAAAATTCTCAAAGTAACTTGGGCTATCATCAGATATTAAGACCAAGTCGATTCAAAGGGGGATGACATGATACAATTTACTTCCTTTAATTTTTTTTTGTCCCTAAATTTTGAAATCTATGAAATGCCGAGCAAAATTCGAATAGAATTAGTAAACCATACAGGTATACCACCAACTATTATCAGTAGCTGCCAGAATGAGAACAAATGAAAATATAATCAGAAACCATTCCCCCAAATTTCCATTTTCCAGAGATCAGAAATCATCTTCCACCCAGTTATCATCAACTGCAGAAATTAATGTAGAGTGTGAAATTGCTTTTGATGATGATACCAGGGAAAATATAGATCGGAAGGTGATGAGTTCAATGGGGAAAAAGCTTGGAAACCCTCTTTGGGCTCAGACATTGGGCCTTGTCGCATAAGTCTCCATACAAGCAGTTGGGTGGTCAACTATGGGTGTTGCTCAGTCTTTTATGACGGCAACTATTTTTAAAACCTCATCCATTATTGAAATGAAAACATGAAAGCGTTAACCTCAAACTTTGGTTGGGTCTCAGGTCATTTTTGAGATGGATGGGAATGACAGAATGCCCGAACAATGAATGGGCTCGTTCAGAAGCTTCGTCTGTCCCAACGGTAAACTACAACCGCGACGTTTTCAATGATGCAACGACAAAATGGAATTCAATGAAGTTCATCCTTTTGAAATGAATGGATGAAAAATGGTATTGAATACGCAAAAATCAAATCAAATGAAAATTTTTTCAACAAAAATAAGGTTGATGTTTGAAATGATGGAAATTTCCATGGAAAAAAATTTTAGAACCACTCATTGTGGCTTCCGGAAAGTCAAATCAAAAAATCATAATTGGTCTTTTTTTTAATGGTTAAGATAAATTGTATTTTTCCCGGGCATCGCATTCGGAACCGAAATGTCAAATCCAAATCACAACACACCTTTTTTATATTTAAAATGTTATGATTGGCTATTTCGGAAGTTCCCTTGCTAATATGGAAGATTTTGCACTATATAAATATCGCTACTATTATCAAAACTGTGGATTTGATTTTTAAATTTTCCCAGAATAAACACTCATTACGGGGGTTTTGGTCTATAAATTTCTCTGGACCTATAGGATCTTGGCTTTACCATTAACATTAGAAAAAAAATATTTATTTTTCACCCGTACTGACATTTGAGTGTTTTGCGGGAACATAGAATAAGTAAAATATCAATTTATTTTCCACGATTCGCAATCCATCAGAACGAAACGTATAGGACATGCATGAAACATCAATAACATATATTGTATTTCATCGTGACCACAATGTGAAAGGTCAAAAGAAATCAAGATAGAAAATGGACTTCAAGTCAGGAATAAAGGTTTCGACTTTGAACAAAGTCTATAATGTTCTCATAGTAAAAATTTTAAGAATTTCGATATGGGTCCCATAACCACGCCATATTTTTCCGTTTGAACCGTTTCCGCCACCGTAAAAATAATACAAAATTTTTTCCCCGAATCGAACATTTTAAGTTGGTAGTAAAAAAATAGGTAAAATATGTATTAACATACTTCATCTATAAAATCAGTTTTTAAATTTTGATGGAAAAGTACTGGTAGACATAATTGGTTTCAACAAATTTAATAATTTGATGCCCCACTGAAAGACGAGAAAAAGTCAACATTATCAAGAAGAAAGTTTTTTCCAAATAAAATCAAGGGGGGTGTGAATGGAAACCATAATTGATTCCCCTATACGTTTTTAGGTTCTTTCTTCATACAATGTTGTATCACCCTTTTTTTTTCACAAATTTAAGCATGTAGGTTAATTTTAAAATATACAGTGAACTTTATTATCTTCTTTAACCTGTCATGGTTTGTTTGTTTTATTACGGTGTTTAAAACCCTGAAATAGGTAAAAATGACTACATTTCACCATCAGTCATAGTCTGGAGGCAATTTTACTATTTATGCCTTCAACAGGGGGAAAAAATGTCTTAATTTAATTTCGACTTCTGAATTACCAAATTTTTCCCATAATGGTAAATTTAAGGCAATTATAACTTAATTACCCTTCGCCAATTGGGGCCTGACTATTCGAAGGTCGAAATGACGTGAATTTTACCTATAATGTTTGTTGGGCTATGTCTTGGTAAATAACTTTGATCTGACTTTAAATTTAAAAGTGGGATGAAAAAAAAAAAGAAAGAAAAATTAAAATATTTCGTTATTCTAATCCCAATTGGAACGGGAATAAAATAAAAAATACGAGGGTGTTCATATGCACTGCCAACAAATGGGGAAAATTTTAAAAACTACTTTCAAAGCTCGGGTTTAATCATAAGTTAAATTTGGGTTTTTCTAGTTAGATTATTAGTAGGCCCAAATATATTTGAGGAATAAAAACTCTTCTAGCTGGATTGGACATATTTATCTGAAGCCCGGGGGCCCCGTTCACAATTTCCTTAATCATCCCTGTTTTGGTGAGGTTAGGAATTATCCATTGAAATAATTTTATCAATGGCTTTCTGGAACCTTTCAAACAAATAAAAAAAATTCAGTTAAGATAACATGTGTCTACTTTTACATGGGGTGATCAATTGCTATGATTGGAGAATAAGTAACTGAAAAAATACCACTGGAAAATAATATACCGACCCTATGTCAAGGCCCAATTGGAAGAGAAATCCTCGGCTTTTATGTCGTTCCAATTGGGATTAGAAATACTATACATTCCATTGCTGAAAACTTTTTGAAAATTCAAATCAATTATCTCAAAAATTTTGTTTGGGGTTTAGTCACTATTGTTCTCCGGGAGGCGATATATGTATGAAAAAATTCGAAATTTTTTTGGGTGACTGATATAACAATTGACATGGTTGATCTTTTTTTTGAGTTTAATTTTCCATATTGGGTATTGGCAATTATTGACATATCAATAGTTTGGTCTGTCATGAAATCGATAAATGACAAAGGACAAAATTTGCATTTGAAAAAAAGTATTCAGCAATAAACCCCCAAATTTTTTTCAATACGGGGTTTTTAAAAATATTAAATTGAGCTATTTAAATTTGAATCAATTCTGTTCTAATGTATGTGGTCAGTTTTTTTTTACTTTGAATATGAGTTTTTTTACAAATTTGTTGTTTCTCAGGACTTTCATTTTTTGGATGAAATATCCACAGCTTGCTCCTTCGGACGATATTCATTCATAGAAATAAACAAATTCTGGTAATACTTAATTTTTCGCAAGTGTACCTTTGAATCGGAGATGGGTAAATAGATTTGAAAAGATTCACACACTCCATTTCAGGAACTGGTTATATTTCTCAAGAAAGTTTTTCTGGATTGAGAGAGAGAGAGTTATGCGTTTATTGTCTGAAAACAGGTTTACCTATGCTATTTGAAGTAGTCGTTAAAATGAATAGTATATATAAAGCGATCATTGATTAATATCTATAGAATATTATAAGGAGTATTTCCCTCGCCATTTTTATAATTATTAAAATATCATGAAGTTACTGCAAAATTAGGACGTCTTTATGACATTACACAACGAATCTAATATCGTTTTCAATCGTGATTTGGTAGTAAAAAAATTCAAACTACAAATAATGTGACACAATCAAATGCATTTGTCTCAATAATTGAAACATCATTATATACAATTCTCCCAAATCATAATAATCAATCAACTGAGATTTTCTGAATGTATTTTAAAGGCGAGGTCGTTTTCAAGATTTGTATATCTGACCATTGTAAATATATCACTAAGGAAGTGGTTGCTATGGGAGTCTAGTGTGTTGGTCTGCCTGGTATTAAGTCAAATTCTTAAAAAAAAACACAGAAAACGCTGCCCATGACACCAGCGTTAAGTTTACTCTAGTTCTTCTGAAAGGTTAAAAATGGCATCATTGATATTTTTTATTTATTATTTTGAAAACTGTGTTTTGTACTTATTAGTGACAAGCAGGTCCATCGAGCGTTCTTTGAATTCCCTTAATCTAATGTTCCTATATTTCAACGATGAATCTTAATATGCACCACTTTTAATATGATCCATAGTTATCCTCAACCGTAAAAAAATAATTACGGATATGTCATAAAATCCCCGGGAATTTTTTTCAAGATGATTAGATCAATCAGGATATTTTGATTGAATAACTTAATATTAAAATTATTCGTTTCAGGGGTGGCTTGGATTCGACTCTTGAAAGGGCCCCCCAGGATCTGATAAAAAAGGGTATAAAGATTTTGATGATAAAAGAAATATCCAAGATTTTTTTGAAAAAAAAACAGATAAAAACTCCCCAGAAGAAAAAATACCTTGAATTTATAGTTTATTTTTCCCAATGCTTCAAAAAAAGATTTGACCCTTTTTTGGCATTTTTTTCGAAAAAATTTCTAATTTTTTTTCGAACTTATTCAATTTTTGCAGGGTTTTTGGGGTGAAATATGTGTTTTGCTGAGGCGGGTTCTTTAAAATTTTAAGGAATACAATCCCTTTTTTTATTTTTCTTCTAAAAAAAAGTAAAAAAATTTCCAAATGGGCCCTACTTATTTATACCCAAATTGAATTCAACATAGGGAAATATAATTTATATAAACAGGATCATAATGAGGGTTTAAAAACCAAAATTTTTTGCAAAAAGCATCGACAAAGGATGGTGGTACTTTTGTCGAAACTTTGAAAAACCCAAAGATGTAAGTGGAGAAAAAAAAAAAAATACTGAAGACAATCTCTACTGTAATTCCAGAAAACAGTTTGGCGAAATTTGTCAATATCTGATTGATTTAAAATAGATGCCAAAAAAAAATTTTCAATATTGTTACGAATCTGGGGTCCTTTTATTGAAACCTGAACAACAAACAATTTTTCCTTTTTTTTATTTCCCCTAACAATATAATATTTGCACAATAACAATGTTCAATAATATTCCAAAATCAACTTCTGACTGACTGCATATGCATTTGAGCCTATAAACAGTGCTCGTCTAAAATCCGTTCCCCACTAATTCTTCAACCCTTGGTTTTAAAAAATTTTGGGGGGCTCAAATGGGGGATAAAACCTCTTTTTATGATAAAATCACAGCTGAATGTTTAAAATGGCGGCTGTGCCCAAAATTCAATAAATTTTTCGATGGAAACCCCCTATAATATTCCCTTTTTGAAATCTTCATAATTCCCAACAGTTTTTTTTCCCAAAACACTTTACTCCTGACTTCAATTGTTTTTTAAATATAAACGGGTGACATTTTTTGGGGGTTTCTTCAAACCCCAAACCCAAAACTTTAAAGTTGCTTTCAATCAAGTTTCCATTGGAAAAATCGTTGTCGCGATAACATCTTATTTACTGTTAAAGAACTGCTAACTGTCAAAAGGTCCGTTGAGCCCTAAAACCTTTTTTAAGGGGTGTGGGGGATGGCTCGTAGTTTTGACGATAAATTTGAAACGGTTTTTATATTTGGAGATGCTGGAAGAAATTATCATCTAACAGTCCGTATGTTTAATGGTTTTTTTGCCCCAGAATCCCATTTCGAGGATTTTCCCCCAAAATTTAAAACAAGCTCAAAGCTAGTGGTAGCTGAAAAATGATCCAAGATCCGGGGAAAACCGCCTCTTTCAGAAAAAAAAAAAGTAGAAATTGTTGCTGGAAAATTGGGTCAATCCCACCCCGTCAACGTCCGCAGTTGCTGAATCCTGTGGAGTTAGTTCAAAAAATGTCCAAAAAAAATCCTAAAAAAAAAAAAAGTTTCATCCCTATAAAATGTTAATCCTGCATGCTCGCACGGGGGGATGATCCCGACCGGAGGGGTTTAAAATTTTTTGTGTGGTTAACAAGAACAATTGGGGAAAGGGGAACGGGCTTCCAAAACCCGGGAAAGTTTCCCGAACCCAATGCACGTTTTTTTTTGATGGAAAAGTCCCCCAAACAGAATGTACGATACTGGGCGATACTAATCCGCATATTTTCAGAGGGACCTCCCCGTTTCCTAAAAGGGGTTTTTGGGGGGTGGATTTTGGGTAATCGCGTTGTTGGACCGATTTTTATCGAAGCAATCTTACAGGGTTCTTTAAAAGAAATTTTTTTGAAACTGGGAAAATTTAATTTCGAATAGGACAAACTGTATTTAAAAAATCGGAAGAGTTTGAAAATCGTGAAATCATATTTCCCGCAGGATGGGGCACCCTTCCCCTTTCGATCGCATGGCTAGAGGTTCCTCATTTCAAACTTTTCCCGGGCGATGGATGGGGCCGAGGGGGGAGAATGACCACCAAGATCTCCGGGGTTTTTACACCTCTAGATTTTTTTTTCCCTTTTAATGTATCTGAATTAAAAACTACGCTACTGAATGCCCAAACAATAGAAGAGTTGGAACTTTTTAAAAAAAGATACATGTGAAAAATAGATGAACACTTTAATCAACGTTAGAGGAGCTATTTATAATGGGGCACTTTATTGTCAAGATTTGGGGGGGGACCACATTGAACATTGATCAAATAATTGTTTGGGTTAAATAAAGTGTTATTCAAAAATAATTAAAATTTTTTTAGGTCCTAATTTGTTTTGATTTGAATTTACAGAACACATTCGTGGCTTCAAATTTTTCCGGTCGTTGTTTACCCTTAATGAACTCTCCGCCTCTGTTTAGTCGCATCCATTGAAATTCAACTAAAAATTTAAAAACAACGTTTAGTTAGCAGAATTTTTTACCGGAAGTGACCAAAACCCCCTTTTTTTTAAACGGGAATGTCACTTTTCAAACGTTAATATTTCAAAAACAATTGAGTTTGGGGTGTATGGGAAAAAACTGTTGAGAATTTATAAAAATTTCGAAAAATACAGGGTGTTCTATTTAAAAATATTGAAGATGGCACTCAGTCCCTTTTTAAAAACTTTACTTGTTTTTTTCCACAAAAAAAGTGGGTTTTTTTATCCCCTTTTTTCGTTTGCGATATACCGGGGTTCGAAAATTAATGGGAGGGGAACGGACTTCAGACGAGCACTGTATGGACGGCCGAAATTTCCAGAACATTGGTCGGGGGAAAGTTCCCTAACGTTATCGCTAATGGTGGTTTCTTCTCGAGTCTTCGAATGGCGTTATCGAACAGGGGCATGGCATCTGGTAACGGGCCCTTTCTCGAATTTTCCAATAGCGTTATCGAACATGTGGGATGCAGTGTCATCGGCAATCCAAAAAGGGGGTCCAGGGTATTTTTGGGGATTTCCGAAACACTAAACCTTTATACTGAGTAAATCCCTAGCATTTCCTATTTATTTCTGAGATTCAAAATGTATATTTTTTTTATAAATATCCATTTGTTCGATTATTTCTTTTTGATGATATTTGCTACATAAGAGTTGGTTTTTTACTATGTTATCATGGGTTTTAACGGATACGGGTTTTTTGGGGAAAACATTCGAGATGAGATCGAACTTCCTCATCAAGTAGCCATTCATTTTTTTTTAAGGAATGAAAAAAAGAAAATAATAATTTAATAGATTTCTGAATAAAGTACACTAAATATATTCATTATTAAAGAACCTGTGAGGGGGTAAGCTCAACTAAGGTT